>JBBPDC010000017.1:14172454-14191499 GCA_037974485.1 Hemigrammopetersius urotaenia
TAGATCTTTAAGTCCATCTCATGAAAAATCGGAGCAGAAACAAAGGTGTTGCGTTTATATTTTTGTTGAGTGTATGTGCAGAGTCAAATTCTCAGCTGTGCTTTAACTTTAAATGCACTTTTTAACAGTTCTCTGTTGATCCACATTATAATTATATTAGGTGGAGTTTTGTAGGTAAGTAATGATGAGTATAAAATATACCAGTTAAGATGTTATATAATTGTATTTTAAATAAATAATAACGTAGAAAATCCAAGTGTGTGCCAAAACTTTTGATGGTAGTGTAATACAATCCCATAATAAGAAACTATATCGATTTTTCCAGGTTCCAGATCATATTGTTCTTACCTTTTGTGTTTCGTATATTTAATGCTAAAATCTTTCTTTCACTCAGCCTTTCTGCAGTGGAGTAAACTGCTGTGATGTGTCGTATGGTCCAAGGTCACTCAGATAGACTATGTACAGTGCCGTACATCTGACCAATTATGATTAGGCACAGCTGAGGAAACACAGTGGCCATTTCCCAGGTGATTATGAGCAGCCATGCTGGCTGAGAATCATCCATGTCTGACAAATCAAAAGGCCTTTGCGTGAAGGTTGTTGTGCGAGAGAAGGAGGATCAAATGTATTTTGCTTGTTGTTTTCTTTTATTGTAACAGCTGAATTTCTGTTCACAGCAAACAGCAGCTTGTTTTAATCACAGCTGTCTTTGTAGAGAGGCTTTCACCCCTCATTGCTCACTAGCAACTCAACATTATTATATGTTATTATAGAATGCTAGTAATGTTCTAGTTAAACAGAAAACAGAATTGAAATGTTTTATTTATTATGTTAATTAGAATATCCAACAAAATGTACAACACTGTGGCTGCTGAAAGAGGCCACCTCACCATATGATTTGCCAATAAATTTGATAAAATATTCAACAAAATCATGCTGTTAAGGTCCAGCATGTGTGCTGTAAAATGACCTGATGTCAGAGCGGTTTGAAGCAGATAAAAGGAGGGATAGGTGAAGGAAACAGTGTGATTTGCCATGAGTGAATGTGGTCTGAGCCTTGGCTGAAGCAGGGAGGAAAATAGATCTGTCTGCTACACCTCCCTGTGTTCCACAAACAAGACTTATCTCCCACATTTATTACACATTTGTTATGATTTTTACGACCAGCAGACCAGGAAACAACGTCACTTTCTTGGAGAAATGTCATCTAAAGGATGAGAATAAGCCAACGGATTCTCTTAAATCTTTCACCAGAGTGACAGATCGCCAATGTCTGCCTTCCCTAGTTACTTTATATGATGTTTATGGCTAGAAAATAGCAAGTCAGTGCTAAACGTTTCACACTTACCTCTTCCAAATGCACTGTATTTGCACATTTTTTGCTGACTCTACTGTTACCTGTGTGGATTTACTTGTCGGCGCTTTAGGTAATCAATTTAGGTTCTGAGGCAGGCCTGCAGGGAATGTAGGCAGCGTTTTGAAACAGTTTATATTGCTCTAAAATGGCCGACTCCGATTCCCTTTCAGTCATTCGAACGAAATCCAATAGATGCATAGGCTCTGATCGTTTAATATTTTCTTTGGTATGTCTCGGCAGGCTTGGCTTTGTTGTATAGAAATGTGTATGATGTTGAGAGAAGAATGAGATCAGAGTGCACTCATTATCCTCTTCTAATTGAGGTGCAATAAGGATCTCTGTATCTAATAATCAGCAAATAATACGTTGCCAAAGGTTTATAAGCCAGCGCTCTTTCATCAATACAGCCTCATTTCAAGGCACTTTAAAGTAGAAAAATATGTTACTTTATGCTTTCTGAAAATTACTTTATGCTTTCTGAAATGAATCAATCATAGATAACGGAATAAACCAGAATAGAAAGGTACTGTGTTGTAGGATGACCATTTTTTATCATCCAGAGGCATTTTTAGCTGGTTGCAACAAAAGTGTTTTTGCACAGTCCATTCACTGGAACACATTCTTATACGCTTAAGCTGCACGCAGAAGAAGTATAGACTAATTTGAGGCCCTGAGAAACAAAAAAACTGGCGGTATATATACCCAGAATCAATCAACAG
Organism: Hemigrammopetersius urotaenia; assembly: GCA_037974485.1. NCBI lineage: Eukaryota > Metazoa > Chordata > Actinopteri > Characiformes > Alestidae > Hemigrammopetersius > Hemigrammopetersius urotaenia. The sequence continues at coordinate 14,174,531 of JBBPDC010000017.1, forward strand.
TGTGTTTTCCCAATATTTCTTTCTCTTTTTGTTATGGCATGATTGAAATTTCAAGCCAACGTGCGTTTCTTTACATAAACCAAGTAGCCTTGAAACCTATTTTCTTCTCTCAATGGGAGAAGGCAGTCAGAGGTGAAGCAGAAAATGGCAAAAAATTCTTGCTTTGTGCTGCTTTTGAATCACCTACGAACCTGCATATTTGAGACATCGTTCTTTTTTCTTCTTCCATTCTCTGTAGACTATAAAAGCAGACACTGCGCAATGTACATGCACAACAGTCCCTAAGCAGTAGCACTATTATGAGGGCAGAACAGAATTTATCACAGTTTTTGTTCACCTGACCTTATTTCAATGCAGGAATAATAATAGTATACCATTGTAATAATAATAATAATGGTATACTAGCATCTAGTGCCACTTTGACACCTTGTCTTATATAGTGCAGACCAATTCAAACCTTTTCTTCAGTTTCATCCCCAACAATTTTCGAACCAATCAGTGACCCCCACCCTCATAAACTTAAAAGCCTGTCATTTACAGGCAACCAAAATCCGATTTATGTCACAAAAGCTGATTTGTTTAAAGAACCTATAAAATTATTGAAAAGAAGGGTTGGACTGACTGTACCAACCTCAATCCCAGAACAGCGAGCTAACGTTAGCAACAACAGCTCTTCCTAATGAAAGAGACCAGAGTGATTGTAATAGTAATTAAACGTTAATGAACAGCTACATCATTTTGAAGTGTTGGCATGGGCATGGACTTCCCTTACATGCTGCTCTCGGATCAGTAATGTGATTTCTGACAGACTGAAAAAAATTTAATTGTGTGGTGGAAGTTGTGTGTTGCTCAGCACAGAAGAGAGCTATAAACGTTTGGCAAGAAGAGCATGTTAACAGGCTAATGGCAGTGGGAGCTCATGGGAGCCAGAGAGGGAAGAGTAGCTCCTTCATGTCAAAGAGAAGAGAGTAGTAAGAGTGCCAAGATTTCCCCCTAACATCACTCATTAATGAGCTCAAAGCTGCGAATCAGAAATATGCAATTGGCAGGCCTGTCTTTGATATGGCTGCAGCAGAAGATTTCAAACAAGGCCTCACATAGATCTCACGAATTGTCACTTATACATGAGACACATTTACTGGTCACTTCATTAGACATACTTACCTTATTAGTACATCTTATATTTACACAGTTGGAGATTTCAGAACATGTTTTTCCATGCCCAGTTTGGGTTAGCAATTCTAGCTCTGTATGAGTCAAGTCCACTGTTGACTAGGAGAAAAAATCGGTAATGGAAACTTACAATGGGCCTCTATAAGGTAATCCCTCTCTAGCATCAAAACCATCGTGAATACTCATCTGTTCAGAGAGCATCTCCTCTCCTAATGCACATCTTCTTGCATTACGCTTACATAAAGAGTTAGCACTTAGAACTCTCCTCTGGTTCTCACACTGTGCTGAAACTTTAATGTTTCCTCATATTGTAAGTCACTTTGCATAAAAGCGCCATTCAAATGATAGTAATGTAATGTAAGTAAGTAGGGGTGCCTAATAAACTAGCACTTTTTTAGTAAGTTCATTAGATATTAGCATGAAATCCAACTGGATGCCAATAACAGGATTCTCCTCTGCAGTTGCAATGCAGTGTTTTTACTGGAAATGGAATAGAACAACAAACATGTGGATCCACCCCTGTGTTTAGAGGCCAACCAGAGGTCACACGGTGAGGATGAAAAAAAACCGGCACTGATAAACACTCTGCCACTGCTTTCAGATTGGATTTGGATTGAGGGATAAAAATGGGAAATAGAACCAGAAGAAAGGTACTTTATCAGACATAGGATGAGTAAAAATGGTCATAAAAGTTAGGCCTGTATGTCACCTCACCAGTGTCACCATATTTACACACCATTGGAACAAGAAGACATGAATGTCCATTGATTTTTTTACTGAAAATTTTGAATTAATAAAGTGAAATATAAAAGAGACCATGCTTTAGTTACATTTTGTAATTTTGTTAATTGGTGCCTATATTTTTGGAACTGACTGTAAATATGTATGTGTGGAGCCTGGAGTTTTCGTGCAGCCATCACAAAATACAGTTTAATCAAAATACCTGCTGCGATCACGATTTAGCATTATTTTTGTGCTAAGACAACGCTTCACTTTTTTGTGCTAGGACAACGCTTCACTACCCTATGTATTTTAATGTGCACTGCATAACATTGCCAGTATCCGTGGTAACTGGTGACTGAGGGAAAGTAGGAGAGAAATAACGAGTTGATTCCTTATCGTTTTTGTTTGCATAGCGGTTAAAACAGGTTGAAATGCAGTGAGCCAGGGAAAGTCCCTAACCCTAACAGTCACCAGTTAGCGCAGATACCGGCTGTGTTACGCAGAGAGCATTAATATATTTAAGGTAGTGAAGCGTTGTCCTATAACAAAAAATGAAGCGTTGTTCTAGCATGGCTGCAAGAAATGTTGTGAAATTGGGTTGGCGTGTGTGTGTGTGTGTGTGTGTGTGTGTGTGTGTGTGTGTGTGTGTGTGTGTGTTAAAGGTAAAGGCCATGGGTAGAAAACAGTTTAGAGTCTGGTGCCTGTAGAAAATCGTTCACATGATTACAATGGAAAGTGTATACGGCAAAGGGCCCTGTGAAAAGTCAACCAGCCATCAGTAATAACTTCAAACAAATGGAATATTCCTGACATTTTTTTAGACAGAGAAGCCACTGAAAACATGACTGAATAGACCTATTCATGTGCCACTCAAACTGACTGCAGGGAGCCGCTCCGTATGTTCTTTGAGGAGATTGTAGTAAGCCTGTAGGCTTTTATAGCCTTCTACCTGCCTGCTGTAGGCTGTATGTTCTGGAGCACAAACACTCAAATCGATTGTGCAGCAAGTGTGCTTTCATCAAGCCATTTCGTTTTAAACAATGGTAAGCAAGAGATGGTGGGTCAAACACAGGTTCATTGGCTGTTTAAAGTGAGCCCTCTATTGTTCTCACTCGCAGCTTCACAGACCATATTGATGGATGTGATGCTCTGTCTAGATGAACAAACATTTCCTTCCAGGGAAAGAGACAGTGCAAACAATACTATCTCAAACACAAGCAGAGGGGCCACAAAATCATTGTTCTAGTAGATCAAAATGAAATGGTCTACCATTTGCATTTCTGCACTCACTCTGTTCTTGGAGAGGGTGGGGACCAGGAATTGAAGCAAGTGGTAATCATGCTGAAGCTTACATCCATCATCTCGGCCAACTTCTCCCAAAAGATCTTTCATGACAACGGATTTGGCAGCATTCGTTTTCAGGTATCTTGGATGAATCTAAAGCCCACCATGTCAGAAATGTCTGGAGGAATCAGCTTGCTGGGTGCACCTTCCTGGAAGACATGCTGATGAAGCCAAAGGGTGAATGTATGATGATGTAAGATGAGATGGTGACCAGACAACGAAGGTGTCAACATCAAAACTGTAAAGTGTTTTGACAGCCATGCAGTCACCTTCCGCACATTCACATCAGCAAATCCAACCACAATAGGATGAGCAAGACAAAAGAGTGTGAGTTGGATAGATCTAATGGGTTCACTTGAAGTAACATAATAGAAATGGCGCTAAAGAATGTTACACATGACCTTGTGGTTTTTTGGGGGGCTTCTGTATTGTCAGTTTTACAGGAGATGCAGGGTAGCAGGATTTCCATCCTAGCAAAGAGACCCCTCATGAAAGAAGGCAAGTGTATTACAAAGCATGGAATCCAAGATGTCAACACAAAGGCCATGTGCTTTGCATTTCCAGTGATGTCGCCATCTATAGGACAAGCATGGGCACTTCATTTGTAAAACTACCATATTTTTGAAAAGATATAATTCAAAGGAAAATCTGTGTGAACAGACCTTTTAGTGAACAGACCTTTTATAAAGTGTGTGCCATAGTATGTAGAACAGTTTGTAATCACTTCTACTGAGGTGATGTACAACAATACATTCATCTGCAATTGAACCTAAATCAGTCAATTAATTAATGAATCACACATTTGGTTTTATGTGTAGAGAAGAAGCAAAGTGTCATGGTCCTAGCTTCACAGGTATAAGGACACACTTGCTTTGATACTTTTATTTTTTTTAACTCAAAATCTTCCACATGCTTCGACAATCAGTCAGACACTTATAGAAAAAAGCAACACAGTTAGTCGGAGAACACTAGGGCGACTGGACAACATTTTCTGGGTGGGCCAGGGCTTTAATAAGAAACATAAATGAGATACAGGTGAGTATGATTACAAATCAAGAGAAACCAACTGCACATGGCTGAAAGGCAGAAATACTGGCTCAGCAGTCCGTTATCCTCGATGTGTGTTGAAAATACCACTGGGCAGTTTTCCATCTTTCAAACTAACACTTTCCATGTTGAACCTGAAGGACTGCTGTGGCCTTGGCCAGACTATATGCTTGGTTAATAAATTCACTCTAATGAATTCATAATGTGCAGCTGGGTCAGGAGGGCAAGGATGAGCCGTGCTTGTTGAAGACATCAAACATCCTCCGGTGCTCCTCAGTGAAGCCCATGCATTTATTAGGTAGTCCACAGATTTGCTGTGTAATCAGCTGTTAGCTGATTGAGAATATGAATGAGCAAGGAGAGTCACCCTGTAATAGGAATGTCCTGAATTGCCCAATCAATAAGTTAATCAAGCCAAGAAGGAGATACACGATTGTCTTACCAAGTTGTAAATTATTAACCATCACGTTTGTCTGACTGTTTGGCCTTGTTTCGTATTTGTGACGCTCAGAAGACTTCCATAATGTTGAAAGAAATTTCATTTTCTTGTATACCAGAGAAATCCATCACAAAGAGTTCTGTTAAAAACAAAGCATTTGCTTTCACCAACTCAGTAGAATAACAAGCTTTTGTTACTTTTGTGCAAAAAATACATTTCTGTCAAATGAATATTTTACCCCACAATGCCCGGTGCTGTAGTGTAAAGCTGGACTGGACCTGACTTTGATTTAGATGCTATCTGTCATTTTCTGTGGATTTTTTTGTTCTTCCTCTTTCGCACCCACCAACACCAATGACCTCAAAAGGCAAAAGTTTGAGTTGACACAGCAGAAATCCATTTGGCCCAATCTCCAAAATGTCTGTCAAAGCGGATGGCATGAACCCAACAAGGCCATTTCGTACAGAATCCACAGAAGTTAGTGGCAACAGTTACACATTGGGACAGCCTTGCTCAGTTTACCCGCAGGGTGCAAAAGCAGGGATGTCATATACAACTCCCCAGGCTCCATGGAACTGAACCGGGACAAAGGCCCTGTCATAAAGATTAGGAGGTCAAGAATATGATAGCACTGCAGTGTTACACTCCAAAAAATATCTTGCTAAGTGAAGTCTTCTTAAATCTAGTCTGTATATACAGGGTTCCAAATATTGGAAATGCTGTTTAAACATTTGAAATTGTGTTTTTTAATCATATAAAACTAATTATTTGGTTAACAAGTCAGTATAAGTATATCCACTTATTTAGCTTACATACTTTTATCACCACATCTGCCATTTCACAACAACATAAGTTATATTAGACGAACAGTACATTTCTGTGTTAGGAACTGATCGGATGTTAGCAGGCTTTTTGGGAGGAATGACCATGTTTTTGTTCTTCTTTGGAATGAGCTGGGTATAGCTATAGCTGACAGCTAACAGGTTCTAGTAATATCTATAGGCAGACTTAGATCTTTACTGAAATCTTTATTGAACTCTGGAAGGAAGGAATATGTTACCTGAATGTCTGCTATGAGCTTCGAATGTCTGCATTTAATCTAAAGCAGCCATGGCCAAACTTAGGAGTACCACAGCCCAAACTGAAATCTGAAACCACTGCCCACCCAGGCCTTGAATTGAAATTCTGATCAAATATGCACAAATATGCCAACAATTACTTGAAATATTTCATTTTATTTCATTTTATTTTATGAATTTAATTTGTTCTGCCACCAACAAGAAGTGCCTGGGGAGCAGTGAGTGGGGATGGTGCCTTGCTCAAAGTTTGAGCCCACAACCTTCTGATTGCAGGGCAAACCTAACCATTACGCCATCCAGTTGCCTACAAATTCCCACCAATGAAGAGATAAAAGAACAAAAATATAGCTCAGATAAATGAAGATGAATGCATAAAAATGCTATGACTGTTAAAGCATAATGTACATGACCACTCCTGGCCAACATGCAGTACCTTTATGTTCCACCAGGAGTCCACAGTACACACTTTCCGTAACACTGTTCCTAGTACGGACTATATATTAATAATTAATATTAATAAATGGTAGCTTGATGCTACTGTAACTTTGGGTTAGAAGTTATCAGGTTACAAAGACTCAATAAGGCTTTCATTTGTTTTATACTCTTCAGCGAGCAGACAGAACTACAAAAGAATTGGGATACATGACCATTACACCAACAGGGACTTTAATGACATTGCATTTATATACATTGACTTTAATATGGACTTGGTCCCCCTTCATAGCTATTAAAGCTTCCACACTGGGAAGACTTTCCACAGGATTTTGGAGTGTGTCACTGCCCATTTATTCTGTAGAGCCCATTTATTCTGTAGAGCCCATTTATTCTGTAGAGCTTATATGAGGAATGAGAAAACCTGGCTCACAAACTTAATTCCTGTTCATCCCAAAGGTGTTGGATGGGGTTGAGGTCAGGGTTCTGTGTGGACCAGTCAAGTTCCTCCCCACAAAATCACCCATTCATGTCTTTACAAACCTTGCTTTGTGTACTGGGGCACAGTCATGCTGGAACAGAAAAGGTTCTTCCCCAAATTGTGCCTAGGAAGTTGAAAGCTTGTTGTCCAAAATGTCTTGGTATGCCTAACAATTAAGATTTAGCCCTTCACTGGAAGAAAGGGGCCTAGCCCAAACCCTACGAAAACAGGTGTGTCCCCATACTTTTGTCCCATATATTATATATATTAATGTCTTGAGAGTGATAAACTGGCAAAAAATAATGGCTGTAGATAATGACATATATCTTATATGATCTGTATATGTATCATATTACTTATTTTAATATTGAATAAAACATAAAATATACCTTATTAAACTGTATACAACATATTCTTCATATAACAAGTGATAAGTTTTATGAATAGGGTATATTTTAAGGAAATTGTAAGGCTATTGTTTCTACATTACTTTGCTTATGAAATCAAGCACTGGCAGATCCATTTACTGCTTCCAAGCAGTCTTTTTGAAACGAGCAAGAAATCCATAAAATAATTTAACCATGTAAAAATGTAAAATCATGCAAAAACGTTTATAATCTGAAACAGTAGATTACATTGATGATTACATTGATTACAGTTGATTACACTGACGATCATTTCACTCGTTGAGGGATCCTTTTTGCAGCGTAGGCTTGAGTCTTTTTGTGTAGTGTTCATTTCAATTACAGCTCATTGGTGCATGCGAGTTTGCATGTGAGGCTGCATTTAAATAAGTGCTTGTTTGTGAGTGAACAAGAGCTTGTGTGTGAGCATATATTTGAATCAGGGTAGTGTGTTTGAATCAGAGCACGTTTCTGTGTGGGTTTCAGGGGTATGGATCTTCCAACTGGTTTGACTGTGTGATGCGTTTCTGCATCCCTCTCTGCCCAGAGATGGAAATAGAGGCTCCATTTTCTCTTGCTACGACTGAACAGCCTCAAACAGTGAAACAGTAGCTGCTTTGTTCAATTATTCACAAAGACAATGGAGAGGGATTAAAATAATTGAATAAAAACACTAAAGATTACCTCAAAGGACCAGTGATTTAAGCTTCAAGGCTATCGCCTTTGTTCACATACAAGGCCTCATTTTTAGCCTGAAACAATAGTTTGAATGTGTAACCATGACCATATGACACAACGATTAGACTATTAAACAATAATGGTGCCAGATAATGGTGCCAGAAAGAGGTTTTTAGAGCAATACAGTAGAAAATCTACCTTAGTTTCCCTATAGAACAGTCAGTTGAGTGGTTTCAAATGAGGCTTTTTTTTCAGAACCAGCAACTGAACTGTTCTTTAGAGCAGTGGCCCCCAACCCCCAGGCTGCACAGAAAAAATAAAAAAACGTACAGTATTTCCGTTTTATTTACTATCAGAGTCTAAAGGATGTTTTAATTTGAAAAATGACCGGATATCCTTAGTCTATGACTCACTCTTGTTAATATAGCTGCGAGTACACACTGGATTTACGTTTATTATTATATTTTAAAGATACCCCATTATTATATTTTTAAAATATCCCCATTTGTATGCGTATCATTTATTTGTATAAATACGTATACGTATATTTATCTGCCACTCCTTAAATGCCAGGCCGTGAAAATAGTTTCTGATATTAAACCGGTTCGTGACGAAATAAAGGTTGGGGACCACTGTTCTAGAGGACCAAATGTGGCTCTACTGGATTTCTCAGCTTCAGTACTAGAGGTCCCTCTGTCCTGTACAATTTAGAATTTCCTACCAGCTTTAAAGTCTGACAGGTTTGCTAAGTGGTAGAATAAAGTCATGTTAGAAGCATTAATAAAATGTTCTGCAGCACTGCTTCTAAGAACTCTTCCTGACACTTTAGGGTTAATAAAGTGTACTAGTGCTTACCACCCTCCACAATCTGCCATACCTCCATCTCAGCTGGATCAGATGCATTCGTTTTAGAGCTTTAAATGGGCTTCAGTCTGAATCCAAACAGAAAAGAAAAGAAAGGAAGTCTAACCTGACCCAACACAAAGCACTATGTTCTGCATTTGCACCTAACCTGACAAAAAGGTCTGACAAAAATTCATCTAAACTTTTTAGCCTAAATAAAATCATTTTAGCTGCACCACTCTGTACTTTTCTGATTTAATTTGCTTTCTCGTTTCTTATTTTTCTTATGGGCGTACCTATTTTAAAGAAATTAAAGCAGGGAGCAAAAACAAAGCAGGAGAATATGTGGGGGTTGGGGTTGGGGGGGGGGGGGGGGGTTGGGGGGGATTTTGAACCCCACATAACCCTGACACATATTTGAAGAATACTGTCTGAAACCTGATCAAACCAGATGTAAATGGTTGAGTCTTCTTGTGTTTGGTTATCTGTTTAAAAATCTGAATTGCGTTAGGAAAGGAGAGGGGCAGCAGTATCAGACAGCATATTAGATGCAGTAGATCTCCAGGAGGGGGCCAGTAAACAATAAACACTGTTTTTGAGATATCTTCCTGGCACTGTTTGAACACACTGTTCTTTTGTCTAAAGTGCTGTTATTTACTCAACCACTTATCTGAATAACAGTAGAAGCTTGTAATTATTTTTTTCTGCATGATGTTACATACAGCATCTCTAAAATAAGGCTTGGGTGAACTGGCACTGGTTTGCATTTCTGTTTTGCTTCAGTCTGTTTTGTGTCTTCCTGCGGTGCGTGTGCATCCTCTGAGCTGGGCTGGGCACTGCAAACAGAAGCAGATAAAAGAGGAAGCTGTCAGATGAATTATGAAGAAATGCTATCCAGGCTCAGCTACTGAGAAGATTGGTGATGGGTGGCGGTGGGGCTGGTTGGTTGGGGGGTGTGGGGTTAGTGCACCAAAGTGACAATATACAGACTGTTGATCCAGACAGGGATCTGTGAAAATAAAAAAAAAGTGCTTGTCAGAGTATTTCCAGCATGTAATCTTGACTGCAGCTGTCTTAATGCTCCTTTGAGACTGCAGTCAATTATATGACACATATGAGAAATGTGTGTCATAGCAAAGAGTTTGTTCAAAGCATATGTTGCAAGATGAGTCAGATCAAATGTGATTGCTTTGGTTTGTGAGAGTAAACATTTTACTTTGAAAATGTACAGTTGTTGCGTCTTGGTATTTCAGTGAATGTAGGACGGTTCAAGTCTATGACAAGCTGACATTTGTGAAAGGTCACAGAATCTTCACAGCTGTAATGTAATACTTATTCTAAAAAATGTAAATGGTTTCAAGTGGTGCTAACATAAATGTTTCTAGGTAGTCTTCACAGTGCTTAACTCATGTTCAGGACAGTAGGCTTTTATTGTCATTTCAACCATCTACACACTGAAATGGAACAATGTTTCTCTAGAACCATGGGCAACACACGTGCGAACAAAACAAAAAAAAATAAGCAGAAGAGTGAATACAGTATTATATCAGATACTGTATTTAGCAGCAGAGTACTTCAATATGCAAAAATGAAAATCTTTATGAGATGAGAAATAACACATAATTGTGTAATAATAAAAAATAACAGTATGTAAATGAAGGAATGATATAGAGTGCATTACAGGAGATGGCAGTTCAGATGTGATTCTTCTTTCTAATGGAATAATTGAAGTATGTATGTGTGTGTTTAGGAGAAAGAGCAGTTAAGCTCAGGAGTATGTTTGTGTGTAGGAAATACAGTTCTGTTTTAGGAGTCTTATGGCTTAGGGAACGGAACTGTTCTCCATACCAGGCCTGTATGCCACAAACCCTTTTGATAGACCCAGGAGTAGAAGAGAGTGTGGGATGAGTTCATCCGCAATGCTGATGACTTTGCAAATGCAGCTTGTTTTGTAAAAAGGGTCTGAGGCTCTGGTGATCTGTCCTATCACAATCTGCTAAAGAGTCTTGTGGTTCAGAGCAGAGCAATTCCAAAACCAGGCCATGATGTAAGTGCTCTCTGTAGTCCCTCAGTAAGACACAGTAAGAGGGAGTGAATTCACCACAGGTGGGAGAGATTCTGCTGGGATGTAATGAAAATGATGCTGTCCATGTAAGCTTCTCTGTGAACACTAAGAAACTAAATTCTCTGGATAATCTCCACAGAGGAGCCATCTGTATTCAGCGGAGAGGGATCATGCTGTGTTTTTCTGAAGTTAACAGCATGCTTTTTGTTTTGTCAACATTAAGCGACAGGTCGTGAGCTCTGCACCAGTCTGAGAGTCATTGTACCTCGTCTCTGTATGCTGGATCAAACCCACCACAGTCGTGTCAGAAGTGAATGGTGACCCCTGTGCTCACTGTGGTGATGCTGGAGTTGCTGCTCTTGATCCTGACAGACTGAGGCCTCCTAGTTAGCAAGTCCTGGGTCCAGCTGCTGAGAGACTTGTTCTGGCACAGCAGGCTTAGCTTTCTTGTCAGATGTCAAGAAATGATGGTGTTGAATGCTGAACTGAAGTACATCTAATACGACAAAACATAGCATACTTAAAGGCATTTTTGTAATACATAAAGGCAGTGTTACTATTAACATTATGTCTTTTGCTATGGGGACATAAGGTGGACATGTGCAGAGATACTTAGTGAATGTACTGCAGTTATTAATATTTACTAAATAACATTTATTAACATTTATTTAATTTAAAACGTATTATACACCTTTGCAAAAGTTATATATTGATGGCACAATCTCATTAAACCTAGCCATTACCAACTGAACTGAACCAGGTGTGTTTGAGCAGTGAAATCACCAAACTGGACGTAGATTTGGACATCTCTGCTGTAATACATTTCACATGGGGAAGGGGTCGTCAATTAACCTTCGTCAGTTCAGGTTCAGCTTTGGCATGTAGCCTGCTTTCACTTGTCTGCATGCTGTGCATTTTTACTATAATAAACAGCACCATTTTCAGCTCGGCTGCAACTTTAGATCCATCATTTTCCCTATCCAGGCTTCAAAATGGATTTTAAGCCTTAATAGATTCAGGGACCACTACAGTGACTATAGAGTCCTTAACACAATAGCAGTGGGAAATCCACAAGCATTGAACAGGATAAGTCATAGTGTATTTCAATCTGATTTGTTTGATTAGTTTCTGCATTTACTAACAAAGTGCTTATAAACCACCAGTGAAAATCGAGAGATGTATGCAGATAACCTGATTGCTGTGCACTTCTGTCTCCTGTGAGCATTTTGTGAAAAATGGGAAAATAACTTCAAATAGACTTGAGGCCTTGAACAATATGTTTCGAATCTGCTCAAATGATCATGTCATTATGAAATGGAGAAAAGCAAAATGGTTTCACGTAAACATCATGTTGTACTGGTGTTTTTGTATGCAGTAAAAGAATGGGGAATGACAGCAAGGCAAATGTGCACGTGAGAAAAACAGTAGCTTTTCTGGGTACCATATTTACTCTGCATGACTAAAATTCTACCTTTTAAAATCCCTGCATTCAGTTCCAAATATGGAATGCAGTTTTGCTCTCACTGCTTGTTCAGACTGTTCTATGCAGTTCCCTAATATGCTTTTTTGGAAGGACATTGACTCACCAACTTTAGTTTTTGGGGGTCCAGTGACCCAATACACTTTCATAGCCTATGGTAGTGTAGTGTTTTCAAAGACTAGGAAACATTAAAAATGCAGAGCTGCCACAAGTGTCCAACATCAGAAGTTAGGTCTGCGATGCTGTAGCCATCCAGCCATCCGTGATTTGGAGTCCACTGTGATCCGTGATCCGGAGTCATCATGATGTTAGAGGTCTGTTAGCTGAGATAACAGAACTGGCAGGTAGTTCTCTTCTAAGCATGAGTTCCACTTATGCAGCAGCAGTTCGAAAAATGTGTTGGAGCTTTATGCAGTTCAGAGAGACCATGTGCTAGCCTTCTCATAAATATGCTCCCTGCAGTTACTATATATTCCCCACAGCTAGGATTCAGTGCAATTAAGTTAGAGTTAATGCAAAAAAAAGTTTATTAACAACGTTTTTTACCCCATAAATACACACTACCTACGTGATCTGACTCAGAAGTTGTGATTTTTCATTTGCATGTAAGATACAGAAATCAGCATGTATTAATATCCACATTTCTTTGTGGTAGCATGTGTGTAATTTGAAATTCAGCGTGGAGAGAAGAAGGTTGTGCATGATGGGAGTCCTCCGTAAGGAAATATGGCCTCCTTATTCATCAAACAAATTGGAGTGAATGAGAGAAATTCAGGGAAGATTTGGGCGTTCCTTGCCATAAGGAGCAAATTAATGCTCTGAATCAAAGCCTTTACTTTTGGTAACCTCAAACAGTACCATACAAAATGCCTTCTCCATTGGATCCAATTGCAGGTATACTGTACATTTTAGCTGATGTGCCGTTGTTGATATACAACTGGTACACATGCATTAATGACTGCATTATACTCATGTTCAGCTCCTGCCCACTTGAAGGGCCATCTTGTTGGTGCACAGCAATTTATGTATGAATGAACAGTTACTGTTAGCCATCTTTTAGGCATAGTGACCCTAAGGGGACTCTTGGCTATATGTTTGAGTGTTTGTATGAGTGGCAGACTCCTCTAAATCTACCTCTGACCCTGACATGTGTTAAAACTCCATGTCTGATGCCATTTATATGAGCATCCTGCATGTTACCATGTCACCATCCAAATATTAGATCAACATGGACTCCTGTAGTCAGAAACTGACCAATAATGAATAGAATAGAGTGCAACTGATAAACTGTGCCCAACACACACCAACAAAGTGCACAGGTTGATTATAAAATGGATAGGTAGGACTAAGGCATGCAAGGGATGCAGGTAAGGATAGGAGCTTCATTATTGACAATACTGCCAAAAGGTGTTCAGTGTCTAACTTTAAACAGAAAAGATGCAGGACAATGCAGGAATAAGGAGCTAATTAAATGAATAAAACCTAAATTAACAAATTAAGTCAGTCAACACTCACTTAAAACAGATTGATTACAAAAACATCTTACCTACATTAGAGGATCCAGAACTTCCAGCGGTGGAAGGTGAATGTAGTTTGAAAGCAAACATGTAGGTCTATCCAAGCAACAAAACTAATCAACCTTCTGTTGGTTAGATGACTGATTACTCTACACATTTATTTTCTATTTATTTTACACAGATGTGTAGAGTGGAAGTTTGTCTTTAATGTGCTAATGTTTTTCTTAACTCATAGTAGAATATTTGCTCTTACTTTACCATGAAACAAAATTCTTATGGAAACATTTCACTTTGCCAGCATTGATTTTGTACTATAGCATCCACAACTGCTCAAGTTTATTCCCTTGTTTCAGGTGCTTTGATACTAAAATTCTAAATTTACACTCCTGTGACCTTTTTTTCCAATGGCAAAACCTAAAAGCTTCACTTTAAAACAACATATAATGTGATTAAACTGGAATTGTACTAGGTCTTGTACAGGTCAATTGTTGCATTTATATTATTCTTCTCCTTTTCTGTTTATCTCTAGTTAAAATTCCCATTTGAAAGTTAACGGATGAAAGAGGCTGGAGTATTATGGGGAGTCACGTCTTTGCCCTTTATATTCATTTACTGTCCTTAGCTTGGGTCGTTCCGATGTCATGGAGAATGCATTTTTTTACTACTAAGGATTACAGCAAGTGTGTTTGTGTGTGTGCATATGTGTGTGATGTGAGTAGACTGGTCAGTAGACATACAAGCTAGGTGTATCTAAAAAAGTGAACCATGACAGTGAGATTTACCCTTTACCTGCGCATTTTAATGCTCATTCAGAAATAAAATATGCAAAGTGGACTGTGTCTCCACACCCTTTTTACATTTCTTATCTTTTTATTTTGAAAATCAGCAACAAACAATGAAATATGACCTTTGTTGTTTGCAGATGATTGTAGGAAAAAAAACTAGTAAATACTGGAAATCTCATAGAGCTATATATGTTGATTTGTTGAAATCATATATAACCTCACTGCAGAGGTATTGCAGTAACCCTATATTGAGTCATGTATGAAACACCTTATTTTCTCCTCTGTTCTCTTTCCTTCTCATTCCTGTTCCACCTTCACTTTTACAATTGCCCAGAACTCCATCCCAACTTCTCTCATTTCTTTCCACTTCGACAAATTCCACAGTCACTCCTCGCAGCACAACTGGCAACCCAATACATAGACCGCACTCGCAAAATGAGATTTTGTTCACTGCCTGTTCCTGTGCCGTACTGTTCACCCTTCAAGAGATGTTTCTTTCTGCAGTTTTTGACAAAAATACGTCAAACTGTGAGAGAGTTTGTGCACAAAGCCACTTGCCAGAATTCATGATGCCTGAGAGGGGGCCATGAGCAAGCAATCTGGTGAGGGGAAACAAGTCTATTCTCTGTTTAATTAATTAATGTGTCCATAAAAAGCTCTAATTGAAATTCTGGTGATGTTTACACCTGGTGTTGTGTGCTCTACAAAGGCAAGACACAGAATTGTTTCTAGAAGACATTACTAAAATACAAGCAATGCATCTGGAGAAAGAAGAAAATGCACAACATTTAAAGAATAAGATGGATGGGCATGCTTTGAGATTCAACAATTTTCAAAATGCACATTTGTCAAAGCAAAAAGATGAACGTAGTCGCTGGAATTCAGCAGATACATGTACAAACATAAGTGAATGCAACACTATTGATAGGTGTGTGTTATATAAACATCCACTGGCCAGGCTTTAGCAAAATTTATGCCTCCAGTTGCCTCTCAGAATAAAAGGAGAGCCAAGTAGCACAGTGCCTCTCCAGCTCTCTCGCTCTGAGGGGCATCATGAGGAAAGACAGTGAGTCAGCAGGAGAGTGTGGGCTATCAAGAGTGGACATAAACTCTAAGGGTGTAGAAGAATAACAGAGGCCAGCCAGCTTCCACCAGGAGTAAACACAGGATCTCTGGCCTGGGCTTTTCTGGTCGAGGCTCAAAAGAAGAACTTGACTGCTGAGAAAGAAACAGAAGAGATTTTTACTCTTGTACACATAATATACAGCCTTTTATGGCAAGCTACACATTTCTACAGCAAATGCGTAACAAATCATAAAAAATATTCATGAGAAAAGGGGAGGGGGTATACGTTAGTGTAACAAGATTTTATATCAAGTAATTTTGGACCATTTCTATTGGCCATTTATCATGAAATGTTTACACAATGTGAAGAGCAGCTGGCTTTTTCAAACTAAAAAAAACCCCCAGAAAAAATGGTTATGAGGCGTTTGTTAGGCAGCAACAAAATACAGCTTTTATGAAACACCCAGACTTAAATCTTTTAGCTATGTGATATCCAATCAAATATATACCTATAGTACTATGTAATGGTCCTATGCACCTGGGAAACTAATGTTTAAAAAACTTTTTATACAGTGAACATGGCTTTTATGTGCAGTATATCAATTTGAAACCTTGTTTGACTCAATCAGTACTTCCTTAAATTAAATCAGAAGCTGCTGATGGAGCTTCATAAATCCATGAAGCAACTGGAGGAACCAAGGAGGAATCTGGAACCAAACCTGTGTTCTCGCCAACACCAAAATATCAACCACTTTTTTACAAACAAGACAAATCTTGATTCTTGTTTTTTTATTTGTTGCACTCAATTTTGCTAGCAGAAAAACACAATAAGAAAAATGAAGCTATTTGCATAGGCACCTACAATTTTTGCCTTTCGCACAGTACTATATATTATATCCTCCAGAGAACCAAAGAAAAAAGTGTCTTACAATTTTTTTTGTGTTATTTCCTATCTATTTGGTCGTTACAATTTAAATTTCTTTGAATATATATTTTTTCCCAGCATGTCCACTGTAGAGGACAACAGGACGATTTCCGTGTGAAAATAAAACTGAATTTAGAAAATGAAATAAGTGATATTAATGCAAGAACAATTTGATCAAAACAATAAAATTCTGTATCACTCTTCTGTTGCTTGTTGCTTACAAGTACAACAAAACATGTATTTAGTTCCACAGTGAATTCTAAGTCACAGAACATCCTCATATATGTCTTGCCATTGCAGTCCTTGTTTCCAGCATGCAACCCCCTCACATGACACATCATTAGAAAGCCCAGAATCTCCTCTACTGAATACTATAGGACTTGATGGGGTAACTCCAAATACTTAAGGAGGAAGGTGGACATAAATGAATGAGAATTATATAGTAATATATATATTACTAGAACAATATATTGTAACAAGAACAATATA
>JBBPDC010000017.1:14191599-14206196 GCA_037974485.1 Hemigrammopetersius urotaenia
GTGTGTATATATAAATGTGTGTTTGTGTCATTTGAAAAACTGAATGAATCTATATTAATCAAACACATTTTTTGCAGTATAATTATTTAAAAAATGAAATGTACTTTGGCATATAAAGAATGAATAATCAACATTACACACTTTCAACAGCTCTTTTATTTAATAACTATTTCTGCAATGGGTGTGTGCCATTAATGGTCTGTGTGCAGTAATGGTCACAGCAGTCACAAATATGACCTAATATGCAAAAATAAAAAATGTTTCAGCAAAAACAATGATAGAACTAAGTCTGTCTATAAAGTTCAGTTTAAGACAATACGAGCACGGGTGTTCTGATGAATTGTGCATAGGGCCAGTTTATACAGTGAGGTTCTGACTCTGAAAAATGCTACTGTGAAGCCGGGTGTTCTGATGATTCATGCTACCCTGTGAAAAAATGCTTCCTTGGCATTTATACAGCTGCCAGTGTCCCAAGGTAGCACATATTAGTCGGAGTGGTACTGCACATGTGCAGAAGGGCACGGTAGCACATCTCGATGGGCAGCATGACCGGGTTAAAATATACAAAATATATAGTATATATATGCACCTATAACATTTAAAGAATGTGATTAATAGCCATTGAAAAAATATGAGGTTTATACAGTTTTGTGCATATCTGTACCATCACTGGAACAAATCTCAGAAACTGTGATTTTTGGAGTCTACAGATTTAGTCTGAATCAACCATTTGTAGTGGCCCATTCGTCATGAAATGTTCACACAGTTTTGTCGTATGTGCAAAATGAAAGCTCTGTAGGAGTGAAAAATATCAATTTTCTCTCTCTCTCTCTCTCTCTCTCTCACTCACTCTCTCGCTGTCTATTTCTGAAGTCACAGCAGATACCCTCTTTGCACAGCTTCTGGATGTACAAAGCAGCAGCTGAGAAACATCATGAGGGACATGCAAGAGCCTTGGTGGATCAGAGGCCAAGATGCCTTTGGCAATAGCAACATACCTTCATGTGTGAAATACTATGAGATGCACAATGTCAATAAATAAAGAGACGTCGTCTTTTCCTGTGTACAGTGAAACGCAGCATATCTCTCCTGCTGCTAGGAACCATCTGCTCTACTTCTTTTATAAAACGGTATCACACACAACTCTCCTGTGGCCATGAATATGCAAGCGTGTTCACTCCAACTGAGTCCTAAGATACATTCAGCCAGTGTCACACTCCTGCTTTCATTTTAATTTAGCTAAAAGACTACTGCTATTCATATCATTTGTTTTGAACCAGGTCGCCCCTCACCCATCCCACACCAGTCCTTTGATTTGTTTTCTTCGACCTCTCATTGTAGGCTATGACTAAGTAGTTTTCACAGCTCCAGCAGAACAACTGAAGCGTGCCTTTCAATTAGACTCTTGTGCTGGGAAATTACAAGTGCCACTACTGATTCATACTGAATATTGAACATTTAGAAATGGCCTATTACACTTATAACCCATTGTGTCACCTCTAAAACTAATCAGATTGTGTAGCTAAATCCAATAGGCCAAAACCTGTCACACACTTTGCCAACAGCAGTGGAAATACGTATGGCTGGCTTTTGTAAAATAGCATGAGGTGCCTGGAACAAGAAAATAGCACTCACGGATACCAGGGTCACATGCTATTCAGAACAATTAACACAGCTTCCGGCCAAACACTGAAACAAGCTCTAGAGAGGACTGCATTAGCAAGAGATTGTAGCGTGCGTTCCATTCCAGATTCAATTCATTTGTGTAATGTATTCAGACATATTTTGGCCAGACACAAACACAGCATCTGGCCAAGGTCTGATTTATGCTTTCATTTTGTATTCTGTGCTTTAGTTATTGCAATAAGCCTGCAGCGCTGTCATTTGTTAAAGGTAGTTCTAGAAATGACTGTGAAATCATTAGCAATGTCCAGATTGTTTGAAATCACTGTGTTATTAATTGTGTCATTTCAGGAACATTTCAACTTAAAAACATTGATTTCTCTTAGTAAGTAGGAACTCTGGCTCTTCTGCTTCCAGATATTTGACAGCATAGCTGAACAGGTTAGCCTTAAGAATTCTTGCAGATCTTATCTTTATCTTATCTTGTCTTATCTTTGCTCAAACACAGTAAAACTGAAATAGAGTTGAGAACGTTAGAACCATGATATGGTTTAGATGGTTCTGGTCATAGATGCCGGAACAAAAGCAAGTGGAGCGCCTCCACTCCCCTAACTAGCCAAAATGCTTCTTAACTTATAATTTGAAAAATGGACTTTCAGTTTTCAGGACTTTCACATAAGACAAAGCTATTAGATCAGATTGAGAGCAGTGAAGTCTTGCTCTTTACCCATTTTCTAAAAAAAGCTCTTTTTTTTTTTATTGTAGTCCCCTCACTCCTGCTAGTTGACTGCTTGTTGTTTTTTTCCACTCTCCATGCTTACCATTCTCTTGCACGGGCCCTCTAGTGTAGTATGCTGAGGATTTGGCTTTAAAGCTCATTTAAAAGATTAAACGAGATGAATACAATCACAAATTACTCGAGAAAACTCTCAAATACAATGCAGTTTGTAGCAGGGCTGTGAAATGATTAAAATAATTGATTGTAATTAACTGCATTATTTTGTGTAGTTTCTCACAATGAATCTGAACTGTTTCTCAGCTTTCCACATTACTTTTGATAGCTTGCTGCGTGTTGATTAAGCTATAGGTTTTTGCCCTAGCTGCAAAATGTTTGGTTTTAAAAGGCAATTAAAAAACTGAACAAGAGGTTCTGAACGCATCCTCATAGCAACAAACAACATGGTAGCAGCTGAACCTTCATAATGCTGCTGAGCTTCACTAAAGCAATACAGTCTAGGAAAATGCATGAACTCTTTAAAAACAACCCTTTAAAATAATTTGTCACATTAATAAGGTAGGTGGAGGTAGCTCAGTGGGTAGGACACTTGCCTCCAGACCAATAGGTCATGGGTTCGAATCCTGCCTTCAGCAAAACCACCACTGGGTCCCTGAGCAAGACCCTTAACCCCAAGTTGCTCCAGGGAGACTGTGCCCTGTAGGTAGGGAATGGAATTCGCTTTGGATAAAAGCGTCTGATAAATGTAATAATTTAACACATTCATACATTGTTTTGACTTAGATAGCCCTTGTTTAATGCCAACAGTAATTGACTGTAATAAGCAGTGGTCAGCCAAATTTAGTATGATATATGCTAACAATAATCTAACAAATGTACAAAATAGCAAAACTAGAAGCATTCAGCAATTAATTATACAGCCTAATTTCACTGGACTCCAGCGCTCCTACCACCCCTGCCCTTCCACAGAAGATCAAGTTCTCATGACGTTGATGAATGGTACAGATGTGTGGACCACAAATCTCTGTAACAATGTGCTTACAGTCCAATTAGAAGGTAGTCCTTGGAAGGCAAAGTTATTCCTGGACCATGCAGTACGTGACAGCAACTTGATATCTTATTCAGTCACTTAAGGTAGTAGCTCTTGTGGGAGCGATAAGCAAATTCGGCGTCATTCACTGAAGGGCCAATTTTCACTGCTCTCTTCAGCAAAATGTGGAGAGCCACTGGTGTGTCTTGCCATGCAGTTTTTTCTTTTGTCTGTCCCCTTCTCCCCTGCAACCAAAGAGCCCTTCAACACTGCCTGCTATTATAGTAATTAATGAATGTTTCGAGACAAGGCTGGTTTTGGACTGTCAGTGAGAGGCGAAATTGCAAACAAACAAAGCCCGCAGACTCGCTTACTGTTGTAAATAAGTATGGCAACACAGTTTAGGTTCTGCTCCTCTGCCAGAGCTGGTGCATACATAATTGGAGAAGGGCTCATTTAAAATGCAGATTAAAAAGTCTAAAATTGCAGAGCGTTTTCATGAAGCTCCGGCTGTCATTTTCAACATGACAGCGCAGGGCAGGCACCTTTCTAACGGCAGCTCTTCTCAGCATGATACCCTCACAAGGCAATTACTTCCATTGTTCTTGACTTCAGCTACTTTTTAGTCAACTATCAGGAAATTACAATTTCTCATTATTGGCCAAATGGATTTCCTGCCCATTATCGCTTCAACAAGTGCATGCAGCTGAAGTTAGCTTTAGAGGAAGTGGCTCTTGACTTCATAGCTCTTGAGAAAATGAGTTCAGACATTAGAGACCTCTTCCCAATCACTAAAAGAATCACTTCATTGATAATCCACTGGCGAAAGTCGAAGAGAGTGAATGTAGGTACATGCACATGGGATACTTCCATCCATTGCCTTCCATAAGACTACAACTAAATTTAGAATTACTTCATTGATAATCACTTCAAATGTGTTATAAAAAAAAAATGAATACTGGTAATAATTCAGCATGTTAACACATTATTAACACATGCACTTAGTTCATAAGGCCCTAGTTCAAAATATTTTACCTTTTATGACACTAAATTATTACCGGTATCATAATTTAGCATGGTAACACATTATTAACACACTAACTTCTAGGGCCCCAGGTCGATATCTTTTACTTTTTATAGCCTTCAGCAATTCTTCTTTAAGAAAAAAGCCAAACGACCGCTTAATCACACATTTTCATGTTTTCCAACATCCTGGGGACATTTGAATAGTCTGCTGCAATATAAGAAGGGTAGGAGGCAGGTAGGTGTAAGTGCAAACAAGATTTCATTCAACAGAAAACAAAACAGACAGCAGAACATAATGCAAATATAAAACAGTTACAATAACACTGAGCAGAAAGAAAACAAGTGGAATGGCTGGCTAGGTTAGACCAGGATATGCGAACAACTGTAAAACAAAATCAGGAGACAAACTGGCAAAGCTAATGGTTAGGGTGAACCCTAACTGATCAACTGCTAATGCAATATTCGAGTAAAAGCAAATGTAGAAAACAGGAAGGCTATAACTATGAACTAATGCTATGCAGGAGGGATAAGGTATGGCTGGTGGAGCAGCAAATTAAGGCTAATAGCATTAGCAGGCTTAAGGCAAAGACATAATTTAGAGCTTAACAAGGTTTACCAGCTACTGTAAAAAATAATATATATTTTTCTTTCTCTAATAAGGGTGTGAGTATTGATAATATAAAATTAAAATTGCATGGATGTGTTTTCATTCATTTGTATGTGTATAAATAGAAGATAACAAATAATGTGTACAAATAAAAGAAAAGACATTATGAGGCACATCATGGAATTCAAAGACGTTTTTTTGCTCTTGAGTAATGATTGTTTATCTGAGAGTGAGCTGTGTGTCATGTGTTAAGAACTGCTGGGTATCGACCGCTAGGAAGCAAGAGAGCTAATTCACCAATTCGGCCACTACAAGCTTGAAGTTTAACAGTTACTGTACATACAATTAACAAACATGACAACTGAATTGTTAATTGAAATGATGGTGATTAATCCTCAGCCAAAATTCTTGACAGGCCTACATATGCATATTTGCTGTTAAACTCTGACTTAGACCAGATTTAAATTAAACTCTGCTTTATCTATGCTTAACCACACGCATAAAGAAGTTTTTGTCCCCATGAACAATGACAATTTGCTCAGTTTCAGAATATTCATAACTTTGCACCATTGTTTGAGCCTTTGATCCTCCGTAATGATGGCCATAATGATGGCAACACACAAACTAGTGTATATAATAAGGAAAAGAGCTTGACATAAAATTAAAATGTACTATTTTTTAGAGAAAACTTCAAAGCAAGCCATTTGAAAATGCTTATGTGCATTTTTTTTTTTACTACAAGTTCCAGAGAGCTCGCTCCTCCACAGCAGGAGAGGACTGCACATAGCTGCACATTTACAAAAACCTCAGGTTTTGCCACTCAGTATTTTCTTCAAGCTCACCATGTAATCATTTCAGCTGAAACCCCTCTGAAATCAAAGCAACTACACGCATGGAGAACCAGATGCTTTTCTCATTTTCGCATTTAATTATTCGCCAGTTGACTGAGGATTTTCCATTTCTGTTTAGATTCTGTGGCGACTTTAGTCTTTACACGCCGAATTGAAATATTAGTGCTGATGCGCCAGGAGACAGGGGGCTGCTGGAGAGAGTGGAGTAAATTACTGGCATGTTAGATATACAGGAGCTCTATTAGAGGAGATCCGGGCACGCCGGGGGAGTCATAAATGGTCTTGATCTCAACCGCCGACTACAATGAGCTAGGAGAATTGGCTCTGAGACGGCAGTTCTGGCTCTCTTATGTGAAGACTTGTTTGCCTGCATGCAGGCCAGGCTTTCCTGGACATAATGTCCAGCTAGCTCTACTCCCGGTTTCTCTAGAGAACCTTCCTGAACACTGTCAGGGAATGTTTACATAATCACTCTTCTGGAGTATGCAATAGTGTCCCAGCGCAAATTATTTACAGGCCAATGAAGCTGCCTGAGTCCCTTCATCCTCCTACTATATTGTTCTTGCACATACTTTAATTTGTGTTACAAGGACACATATGAAATGCCGCTTTATTGTCCAGTGGCTAAACAGATGTTTTTTAAGAAGAGAAATACAGAGCAGAAGAAATATTATTCCAGTAATAGTTCATGATCCTGTTTATACTATACTTATGATCCTGTTTATGCCATACCACTTCAAATAAAACATTCTCATTTTGTTGCAATACTCAAAATTTATTGATTTCTACAAAACAAGTGTCTAAAACATCTTTTCCAATTCGATAATGTTACCATGCACCAATGGACAAAGATATTAAACAATAATATCGTACTCCCTGTCCCACCTCCCCAAAAACGCTTAGCTCAGAGGCCCTCCCTGACTCCCTTCACAGAAATATGATGCATTGCCTCTAAAGTGATGGTTCAGCCGAACAGTACAGTTAGACTGAATATGAATGAGACCTGGTAAAAAAAGTCAAATATTCTTGTGGTACTGCATATGAACTAATAGGTTCTTTGCATGTGACGTCACCTCACTGCATTGCTGAGGTGTGAGCACTAGGAGTGCAGGAAGTGATTTTCTACATAGGAATACCTGTCACAAGCTCTCAAAATACCTATGATTTGCACTGTTTATGATTGCTCAAAAAAATCAAACCAAGAAAGCTCAATGACTAAGTAGTGCTTTCTAAGTGAGAACATGCAGGAAACCACAAAGAGTTTTTGCAAAATGTAACCTAATTGTTACAAGTGGTTGCGTTTTGTGTTTAAAGGATGTTAAACATAACAGAAAAAACTTACCATGTCTTGCAATTGCAATGAGCTGCAATGACTCATTTCCATCCTGTTTCACAATGATTCATGTCTTTAGTGGAGTTTCACTAGATCTTTGAGAGCAGTTATCTTAAGTAAACAGCCGTCACCTTATTGTTGACAGGCACTGCAGCGTTAAATGTCACTGTGAAGCACCTTGGTGCCAAGTTGTGGACACAACCACTGCCAAAAAAGATATATATCTCCACACTTTAACATGATTCCATTTGTTTTCTTGAGTAAAAAGATGCATGGAGGGCAAGATGCTTGCATCTATTGCCTCGATGGTAAGCCGGCCTTTCAATTCAGTGGAATAATTGCTCCCCTTTATAACAAGAAGATCACAACCAGCATTTGCTGTGGTTCTCTCTTGTAATATTGTCTAAATTAGCATAATATAGGCTTTCTTTCATCTTGTCCATGTTGCTTTTCACTTCCTGCGCTCAACCTTGTAGAATGTGTCTACAAACAAGCTATGCGAATATGCGAATGTTCTATATGACAGTTGTGCAGGGATGCATAATCTGATATTGATGAAATATATGCTGTAGGGCTGTTTGGGGCAGAATTTGCTCACACTGGCCTCCTCAGGCAACATAGTAACACTTGTTGCTCATAGCAAACAGTATAAAAAACACATAAGCTAGCCAGCTGGGGTTAGGTTCCCCAAAAAGCACAAAATGTTCACACCAAAATCCCCTGACTTTTCCTCCACATCTTCAAAAAAACTTCATCCATACTTCAAATGTAGCCAGTTGTCGAAGGCACGATTTGTGTTTGCTTTTTTGGACTTTATCCGGGTTTTGACACTATAAATAATGTATATTTCAGTGTTTTCTAGCTTTGGTCACGGAGGCCTCCTGTCCTGCACATTTTAATGTTTTCCTTGCTATTGCACATTCACTTCCAGCAGGAAAAGTGTGTTCATTTTGGTTAGTTGGTTAGTTGGATTAGATGTATTAGGGCACCTAACGAACTAGTTAGAAGCTTCCATTACCTGTTAGCTGCATTGGGTTGGTTAGCTACATTAGGCCTGGTAGCTCCAGTGCAAAAATGAAGAGGCAAATACCAAACATCAAACCGATGGCCTATATTTGGGGTGAGCTATGAGTGAGAAATAATTCAATCGAATGCAGAAGACACATACAGAATTTAAAGAATTTATTAGCTCCTTGGGGTCAGACCTGGCTATAGAGCGATAGTACTTCAGTTTTCAGCTCGGAGCACAAGCTGGTGTGTAGCTGCGTGTGTGATAATAATGCATTATGCATCCATGAGTGAGGTGAATGCCCCTCAGATCATTCTTGTGTTATTGCTTGTTCCTCTCAGAATTAGAGACAGCTGCCGCATCCTCCTTTGTGAAGCGATGTGTGTGTGGGGTGGAGTGTGTGCCCAGGGCTGCAGCGGGGCAGGGGCAATGGAGCAGGGCCGCTCTCAACACTCGGGCGGTCGCACTGGAGATGTGAAGGACACTAATGGGGCCATGACAAATGCACCAGCACCTGAGGCGACAGCACGTCGCATCACATCACTACGGGTGACTGACACATCACCTTGACAACATCCAGAAGACCCTGATAACAATGTCAGGGAGCACAGGACCCCCCCTAGATCAGAACACTACAGACAGAAACAATGTTTCCCTCTTTTTCTCTCTGTCTCTGTCCCTCT
This sequence comes from Hemigrammopetersius urotaenia, assembly GCA_037974485.1. Lineage (NCBI taxonomy): Eukaryota > Metazoa > Chordata > Actinopteri > Characiformes > Alestidae > Hemigrammopetersius > Hemigrammopetersius urotaenia. The sequence continues at coordinate 14,200,498 of JBBPDC010000017.1, forward strand.
TGTTCTCCTTCCATCTCTCCTACCTCTATTTCTCTCCTACTCTCCTTCTCCCTCTTTTCCCTTTTGTACCTCTGATTCCTTTTCAATCAGTCTATTTCTCTTGCTGCTTCTCTTCCATCTTTTTTCTCTCTGTCTATCTCACTCTCTTTCTCTCTCTCTCTCTCTCTCTCTCACTCTCTTACTTTTATTGCTCGCCCACTCTCCTTTTTTCTTCCTTTTGTTCGTTCTCTATTACTGTCTGTTTTCTGTCTGTGCTTCTCTCTTTTTTCTCCCTCCTTATGATTCTCTCTCTAACATTATTTCTTCTTTTCCATTGCTCTCTCTCCCTTTCAATTTCTCTCTCTTCCATCTCTCAGTCTTGTTCTCTTCCTCTCTGTCACTCTTTCCTGTCTTTCCTTTTCTCTATCTCTCTATGTCTCTCGTATCCATAATTCTCTGTCTAAAACTCTTGCTCTCGCTCTTAGTCTCTCTCCATTTTTCTTTCAACATCTCTCTCTTTCCTTCTCTCAGTCTTGCACTCTTCCTTTCTATCTCTCATTCCTGCCTCTATGCCTTCCTTTTTCTGTCTTTCTTCCTGTCTCCCTCACTCTCTCGCTTCTCTCTCTCTGTCCCTCCCTCCCCTCCTTCCCTCTCTCTCTTTATGAACAAAAGTCTAACTTGAAGCTGACTCCTTTGTCATACAGTGTCAGGGATTACTTGATGTGGTCTGAGGTGAATGTGTGATAATTTTTTTGACAGGCAGTGTGATGGTTATTGATGATGTTTGACCTTCTATTACTTGTTAGCTACAACCCTCACCGCACCTGCATGACTAGGGAAAACTAGGGAAGCACTTTAAATATAAAAAAATACCAAATATGTCCCACGTTCAGTGCATGTAATTTAGTTAATGTCTTTTTTCACCAAACTATCGCTTCATATTTTCCAGCTCTTAGTTTCACTCTCTCTTCCTCACACACAAATAATCTTTTTCCCTCCATTATTCTCTCTCTGTCAAGTATGACTGCAGATGAACAACACTTGCATTTTAATTGCTTTTTGCAGACGGATAGTCTAAAGGGTCAAATGGATTTTTTTTTTTGTTGCTGACCTGTTGCTGTCACACACGATTGCAATCAACCGTGTTGCAAATAAAAACATCACCGTTAGGATTTTGCGCCCTTAGGCGCAGGCTGTAATAGAAAAACAGTTTTACATTAAGGTTGCCCATCTTTATGATAGCATCACAGTGAAGTGAGAAAACATTATACAGCCTTCATTAACTCATGCCCGCACGGCACTGAGCCTCTGTAGGTCTTGCTCTGATGAGTGTGTAAGTCTTCACCCTGCTTGGCTACGGTTTCAGCCAAAATGTCACTCTCCATATTTCTCCAGTTATTACCGGTGTCCATATGCTACAGTCTGACAGACGAGGCTGCAGTCAGCCATGCTGCTGAGGTGATGCCCACCCAGCACGTTTAAAGCCTTCAATGTGAAGCTCCAGCTCTAAAAGTTCAATCGCAACTTTAAGGTGCTCTGTGAAATGTTAACAGGCCACACAATGACCCCACCGGCCCACCACTGTGATAGAGGAATTTCACTGTATAATTCATTCTGGTTATGCATATTTCATAAGGTTTGTAATGGGAATTGCGTTCATAGTTAATATTCAGTCGGGTAATCCCTAGACGCTGAGGACCTCTATGTGAGGTTTATTCCATTACACGCATGGAGATTGCATTCAGTGAGAAAGTTACTTCCACACACTTATACAGGGGCTCATATTATAAGTGTTTGATGATTACATAAGAATGTGTACTATTGCTAAAACTTTAAAAAGTGTCGTTCAATCTCCAGTCCATTTAACCTATGTATTTTTTTAAGTTGCGTAAACAGTTCATTGTTTTAGTGATGTTACAGAAAGCAATGCATTTACATATACCTGTCTATTCAACCCACAGTAGTTTAGCTTCACTCATTCAAACTGAAATTATGAGGGCTTCAGTCCAGACTGTTTAATGAGACCTAATACAGGGGAGCCAGTCAGAACAGCACTTTTACATGTATCAGTCTAAAAGGGACAGTAACAAAATCAGCCTGTTTAATTATAAGCTGTAAAGGGAGACTGGAAAATGGTCATGTAAAAAATGAGTGTTTTATTTATAGAGCACTCTCCATAAACTGAAGAAAACAGAACCAATGCAGAGAGAAAAAATAAGTATACAGCAGTTTTTTCAACTTCTAATACTTAAACATCTGGTACTGAGTGAAGGCTCAGTATATTATTGTGTCATACTTTAGCCCTGTTATATGATCATTTCCACATTTCAAAATAATTAAAAATAAGATCAGCTTTAAAACAATCAAATAATATCCGGTTTTAATGTACATATTAAATTCACCAGGATTTCCTACTGTTATGTGTTGACTTCAAACTTTTTAGTGCCTCTAAAAAGGTGTTCATATCCTATAAATCACCTCAAACCTGCATTATTTGCTACCCCTTATCATCCTTATCATATTGAAATGGTGCAAGAACTGGCAAAGAGACAGAGTTACTCACATTTTAACTTGCTAGCTAGCTGTTTCAATGCTAATATAAATAAATACTAATGCCCTTGGCTAGCATTAACATTAGCTGGCTAGCTTCCTGAATGTCAGGCATTGAATTTGTCCTCTATTCTCTGACTTTGATAGATGGGGTGTAATTCAAATCTAACTTGACCTATTTTACTTACTGCAGAGTGCAGAAAGGTGGAGCTGGACATTGTGGTCTGAAAATAATTAGGCCCACTATAGACAAGTCTTGGGGCAATTTCACTCAATGTACTACGTCGCAGCGCATTTCACACTGAATCACTGATGTTCTGTAGGGCTCTATAGCTGGGGCTGAATCACCTCGTCTTGACCAAACCATGGTTTCTCTTAACCTTAACCTGTTGGTGGTTCCACAGAAGTCTATAAATCAGCTTCTTGTTTATGGACAGCAAATGAAACTAGGTCACCAATAATTTAACCTCATTTTGATGCCTTTTGAAATTTGAAAGTGAAGCATGAATTTGCCCTACTGGCTAATTTACACAAACCACAATAAATATGCTCCCAAGTTTTGGGCAGTCTTTTTAGAGGCAATTTCATGCCTGGACCCTGCATTTAACAAAGCTTACTCATTTACTCATAAGTCGTATAAAGCAATCTTAAAAATACTGTTGAATACCCATAAAACCTTTCAACAGACAATTCTATAAAGAATCGATTCTTATAAATAAGATCCCATTATGGAGTCTTTAGTGTGTAATGGTACTGAACTACAAGCCTAAGAATTTTAATGTAGCTGGTTGACATTTACCCACAGCAGCCTAAAAGCCTCGCCTCCACAGTTCTGACTGATAGAGCAAGACCAAAATGTATTACTTGTATAAAAAAGGTCCAAGACAAGAGTGTTCTGTGAGGCAAGGAACATCTTTTCCATAACTGTTCTCTCTGTGGAAATGGAACAGATAGTAAAGACTGGGAGCCGAGATAAGAACATTTGAGATAACGTTCCGAGAACAGAGGTTATAAGGTTGGACGTTAAGAATAAGCACAAGATTTACTTTCATTTGGGCTACATCTCACCACGCCGCAATGCTCAATTTTTTTTATTGTCATTTCAGAGCTGTTTCTTCAGATTAGCTTTTACCTGCTAAAATAGACACAAGGTCAGTGGAAAGAACATGAATAAAGCCCAGAATGGTTTTAAAAAACATCATTTTCAGCCAATCTAATGGATCAGATAGGTCCTAAATGTGTTGAATAATGTTTCATTTATATTCTAAATTAAAATAAGTAAACATCCTCTATAGAACATACACTAATTTAACATTTGAGTCTACAGATTCTATTTATTTGCAGAGTTTAACATGAAAAATAAATTGTAATATATAAAATGTGCCATAATATTTGCACAGGCAATGTTTTATGTTCTACATTTTACCCCAATGTGTTACATCCAGCCATAAAACAGTAATTGTGCTTTAAAATGTGCAGAAGTGTTTTCTCAATAGAAGATTTAAACTTATTACTTGAAAACAGAAACAAAGCATGTGTTTTTACCAGGGGTGCCCAAACTTTTGTTCAAAATAGTATACCACATTAAACTGAATACATTTCAAATTTACATATATCACTGATGTTTGCACAGTAACTGGACACATTACCTTTATGGACACTTTGGCAGTCCATCAGAGATTGACATACCATTACATGCACGTCCTGTTTATAACAAATGTTTTGTGCACTTTTGTACCAACTGTTCCAAAATATTCCCTTCCAGAAATATATTTGGTTATCTGAAGAATCTTTCATTTATTTCATTTTTATTCAAACCCACGGCCCATGGCCTTCAAACCGTAGGTGTAACTCCCTAACCACCAGACCACCAGCTACTAATCAAGGTGAATGCTTATAATTTTAATATAAATCTTAAGAGACACTGTAAAATTGTGCAAATTTAGGATGGGAGTTTGTGATTTGGGACATTGCATGAGATTTCGATCATAAACAATGCTGCTATATGCCTCAAATGTTTGTTACAAAGAATTGCATGCTGTGCATCACGGGTTAACAGATGAATGCAAATGGCTCCTGTCCAGAAGGACAGTGGATGCGAAACCTGGCCTATGAGTATGAGAGGTGTCCAGTGAGCAGGTGATTAATATTCTCTTTCACGGCAACAGATTCCCTGGGAAATCTGTTCTACCCTGGTATCTGTCAGGCTTCCAAATCAAGGAGCATTTATTATGGGGCGAGACAGTCAATGAGATGGGAACAGAGTAACAGCATCAAAGTGGACATATGTTCCACACTCGCAGTGGGTTGCACTTGGGTTCAGACATAAGGTACTGACATTTGCCAGCCTTTCCCACACTGTAAACAATGAGTCAGGTAATGATTGGGCAAATGAGCATTTATTCTCTCATTTTCACTAATCGGTGGCTCACATTTGTGCCTGGACTGGGGAACTGGCTCAGTGTCGGCTTTACAGGCCGTACAAATCTGTGCATGAAGGTTGTTGGCGCTTTAAAATGAATGATTTTTAAGTGATGTTTGCCCAAAGGAAGGGGAAATTATATCAACCAATTCAAGCAAAAAAAATCCAAAAGGGATTTCAATGATGAACTCAATAACAACATTTTTAAGAGGCAACAACCAGAAATTGTGAGTGAAAGCTGATTAATACGAAATCATCTAAGGGGCCTGACCATACTGCAAGCTCCCTGGCTGCTTGTATCTAGGCAACCTGAGCAATACATTTCTGAATTATAACAGACCAGATTAACAAGTGGACTTTCAGACGTCTTTGGAATGCACACGGTGCTTGATATGCAGCCTATTAAAAGAACAATATGGGAGGGCTTTTTTTTGGTGCCTAATTATCTTTCAGCGTTAGCAGTCATCAGTTCCCACCTACCGTCTGCATCTCCTTTATCATCACTCTGAGAGAGTGAAGGCAAGCACATGCTCCCTATGAGGCACATGAAGCCAGCACACCTTTTAGGGAAAGCCTGCTGCCCATTTCTGTTTATATGAGCTCAGGGGTCACCTGATTTGTTTGTGTAAGTGTAAAGTGCTTGCTGAGCTAAGGTGAAGTGGATTACTAATAGTGAAAGTGATCATTCGGTCATACGTGAACACACCACTGCACACAGTGTGAACAGCATGAAATTCAACCTCTGCAT
>JBBPDC010000017.1:14213480-14254106 GCA_037974485.1 Hemigrammopetersius urotaenia
GATATATTTGTTACATGATTACTATTTTGAAAGATGGCAATTGATTCTGAAATTTTAATGGTATTTTACGTTCATTTAGTCATGGCATCCACTGTAATGGACATGAAAAAAAATAAATAAAAACATGAGTTGGCAACAAAAACTAATTATGACTCTATTTCTTTATTGGAGAAGATTAAATATCAGCTGGGTAAAAAAAATTTTCAAGAAGCAGAAAAAAATCGGGTCTGAAGGGGTTTTAAACATTACAGTAACTATAAAATGCAATACAAATTATTAAACCTGTTTGTAGAGGTCGCATTTGTTTTCTGATTTACAAAACTGGATGCTAACTATATTACTGTCTTCTTTTTAGGTAAGTAAGCAAGAAAACATTTCTAACAGTGTTTGACTGTGTTAAAATTCTTAATTGTTTTCTCAACAGTGTTCTCACTTCTCTCCTCATTGCTCACTAGCAGTTCAACAGAGATTCACAACATGAATGGCCAAGATGGCGCTGGCGAGGTCGGCTGCCGTTGCGACTGCTCCGACCTCTTTTATAAGCATTTCACTCCACATCACACTGTGTATAATGTGTATGTGAGAAATAAAATTTGAATTTGAATTTGATTTCACACACTAAGAGAACAATGTCCTTGCTAATCTGATAACAGAGCTACAGGAAAATTATTTGATTATATTCTGGAAAATATAATAAATATTTTACATTGTATAAAGTAAACATATCTGCCAGTGGTATGGCTTCTGCGGAAAGAGGTAATAATATTTATGGAAACAGAACACTCACCAAATATAATGACCATGGTGCTAATGAGGGGAATAAGAGTGATGGAGTTTGGGACGGGACCCATCACTGCTCCATGTACCTCGGTAACCTGAGCATTCGCTTCTACAGTGACGTTCTTGGCATCACACAGTATTGAGTGGGTGTACATGGTCATTGATAGCATGGCCAAATACATTAGGAATCCTGAAAAGATACATGTACAGGTCGTTTTATGAAACAAATATTCCGAGGAGGTTCAATAGATCCGAACAATTATAATTCCATTATTGCTGGTGTTAAGAATAAACTAATAAATGATAAAGCAATAGGGGGAGTATATACATTAAACAAATGTATGTAAGTCCATATAACACCTATTTAAACATTAAGACAAATGTAGAGCAAATGCTTTTGCACAGCACAAACCTGATGTGTACAGCAGAGCTTTCCTGCCAGCCTTGTCCATTAAACTGGCTGCAATCATAACAGACAGCAGTCTCACAGCCCCAACTAACGCTGCATCATATTTGGGTTCCTATGATGTAAAACATGTCATGGTAGGATTGTTTGTCACTGAGAATACTTTCAGTGCATCTGAGAGCTCAATTTAAATAGAAGCCAGTGTGCAGAATTCTGTCAGAAAATTATGCAGAACCTAATGACTTCTTTCATGTAAATATGTTTAATTCATTTTTTTTATAGATAGTTCAGGTCCCTGCCTGATTGCTATGGATAGGAAATGAAAGTGAAACTGCTTTTTACAGTTTTAAAGCTGATTACAAGCTTACAGATTGTTTATTCTCAGAATTCATCGGCTGCTCCATGGTTCCTGGTGTGTTTAAAGTAAGATGGTTTTCTATTCTGTTGTTAATACATTTTACTTTTACTGTCTATGCTGTCAGTATAATACAGCAGCCGCAAAGCTCAAGCATCCAAGTGCATCATGGTGCAACTTTATATAGAAAAACATGCAGACTACATTGCTGTTGAAATGATCCATGTCACGTCATGTGAAGGCTCTTGTTGGTTTGACTCACCAGTGAAATAGCTGTTTTGAGGAAGATAGGCTCCAGATAAACTAAGATAGGCGTTATCCCTGTCATCTGCTGCAGGAACCTCATAAATGCAGAGATCAGGATTGGCTTGTAGTAGAAAGGGCTCTTGAGATCAGACAATTGTAATCCGACCTGTTGGGGAGATGAAACAAGAGTTTTAGTTTGAATTCGTGTGAAAAGGGTTTCTCTCCTGATGCTCTCTATCTGCGTGCAGCGGTATTTGTTTTTAGATTTGTTCAAAACAAAAAAGGCTTGTTCCGAGTCCCTGAACGATAAGATGCCTTTTGTTCGTGCAGTCTCCCTAGGAATAAAGCTGCTCATGTTTACCTGTGCGTTAACGCTGCGCTCGATTTGGTTGAGCTCAGTCATGTAGTCTGCATTAGGCCCTCTGAGCCATTTCAGGGCCCTGCAGGCCTCATCCCGTTTGTCTTGAGTGATGAGGTAACGTGGGGAGTTTGGCATGAAGCAGAGGAGAATTAACATAAGCAGAACAGGGACTTCCCCAGCCACAGCCAGCCACCGCCACGGTAGAACCAGACCTGTGGAGCAAGAGGGAAAACACATGATTGCTGGATTTCTGTGGGTGAGATAGTTTCTCTAAAAGTGTTGTAGTCACTGGAGCGAAGGTAGGAGAGTGGGGGAAATATCCCTTGCAAAATTATGTTAATTACAATAATGGATGTTGAGAGTGACCCTGTCCCACACCTGTGATAGACATTTGTCTCTTAAATGAAACAGACTAAACACCATGCGCATGGAGGTGTAAAACAATCTCTCCGGATATGAGCTAAATGTTCAGTGTAGATTTGTCTGACATGGCATGCCTTAGTAGACCATACATCCACCTCCTATACCTCATATCTAAATAAAAACCAAAGTGCTTTGGAATAGTGTCTGTTCAGCTGTTGTATTTTTCAGATATCCCCAGCACCAATATATTAATTAAATACAAAGACAGCTATTCTCCGTTTTGCTGTTGTAAATAGAGATACATTCTTCTGTCAGCTTAGGTATGCTCACATTTTCCTCTTTCTATCTGTTTTGGTGTATTCTGGGCTCTGAGAGAAGTCACTATATGTGCAAAGTGACCATTCTGTCATACGTGAACACACAGTGTGAACAGCGTGAAATTCTTCCTCTACATTTAACCCAAGTGAAGCCGCGATCAGCCAGGAACACAGCGAGCAGTGTGTGGGGATGGTACCTTGCTCAAGGGAACCTCAGAGGAGCCACTAGCAGTCTTTACTTACTATATATCAATAAAATTGATTATTATTTTGATTATCAATAAAATGTATTCCTACAATTATTTCAGTGACAAACAATGGAACAAACTGGAACAGAAACTATATGGAACTATATGTCATAAAATCTCCTAGAGGGTAGGATACTTGCCCCTGGACCAAGAAGTCATGGGTTCGAATCCTACCTTCAGCACACCACCACTGGTTTCCTGAGCAAGACCCTTAACCCCAAGTTGCTCCAGTGAGACTGCCCCCTGTAGTTAGGGAATGGAAGTCGCTTTGGATAAAAGCATCTGCTAAATGCCGTAAATGTAAAATGCATATGTGTTTATGTTAATAAAATTGGTTATTTTAATTTTTTAAATGTTGATTCATTCAGATAGAGATTAAATGGTATGATTTGACCGCATGTTGTACTCTGTATTCGGTAGCCTGTGGTTGAAATTCCTATCTGGGTGGACACACCTCCCTACACTAATAAGAGTCCTTTGGAAAGACTCCAAAGTACTTGTAACACTTGTCTACAATGACTCAACATTTCTCTAAAGCACGAATGTAAATGTAATGCCCCCATTTGCCTGCCGCTAGAGGTCGCCAATGAACTGTATCTATTGGGGCTTCTATTTTGTGTGGTCTAGTCCCTGTTTGGCTTTAGGAGTAAGGGTTCTCAGCCTTCCAGGAATCAATATATAACTATGTTTAGGTGTTTTGAGTTTCTCCACCATTATAAATAGTCTCTGTTTTAGTTTGAGCTTTGTCTGTTCTCCCTCACTCTACCTTGAGTTTCCATTCAGGATTCTTTCTAGATTTGTGTTTTGGCCATCGTGCCCTTTCTTTTGCATTGTCAAAATAAAGAAAGAAAAAGGATGGAAGTCTGCTTCTGCGCCTCCTTTCCCGAATAGGCACGGCCCGATGTGATAGTAAATGTACACTTCCATCTACTGTTACATCGATATGTTGAATATAGCAATTTACATATCCCCCACACACATACACACTTGTCACATCAAATTTTACACCCCTGTTATACAAACATTATTGTAAGCTGCTGTTGTATTGTTTTAAACACCTTTGCCAATCATTTATCTTATAGTGTTTTACAGTTCCACTGAGACATTCATTCCATAACACTTAAGCTGGATTTCACATCTTTTCACACATCTATGAGTGCAGCACGCATTATACTATGCTTGGTCATTGAATAGTATTTGTACAGTGTAACTTTTCTGTGTGTCCTTGACATTTTCCCTCAGATCCCTGAATATCTTTTACACAGCGTGGTGTAAAAGAAACTTTGGCACATGTAGCTGAGCAAGAGTACAGGTATATGCTTGAGTATATTTGAAAACCAAAATGCATCTCAGATTTGGCTCTAAAAAGAATATAAGAAGGTGTGTCTCTTACTAAGAGCATAGAGTGCTAGACTTCCAAAGACAGCTGTGATCTGAGGGCAAGATCCCATAGTTCCTCTGACATCTTTATGTGAGATCTCTGACACGTAGACCTGCAACATTGAGGCATCGTTAATGAAGGCCGGCACTATAAAAACAGAGCCCTATGAATAATTAGGTGTATAATAAGCTCTATAATGCTACACATGAACCATCTTTTTAAAGAGGTTCTATGTGACTTATGTGCTTATATATCAGTCACAACACCATGGCTTCTAGAGTACAATTTCTGAGAAAAAATCCACTTTCCAACACATTTTCTTGTCCAGCAACAGACCCATTTCACTGGCTTAACAACTTACCATGCTGTAAAGCAGTCTTGCATGTAAGGCTGAATGTTTGATCCATTTTGTATTATATAGAAAATTGGATTATTTTCTTTAAATAAAGCTAGGAATTTTGGGCCAGAAAGACCAGCACATCAGACTTAAAGTCTAATGCACTGAAGACCAGTTTTATATTATAAGCCTTAATTTCTCATTGATAAAATATTTAAAATCACAGTTCTTGGAATTTGGAAATAGCAAATTATTCATATATTGGATTTAAAAATGATTAGCCCGTATTGGCGTGGTAATCACTTCTGTCCACATTTTTACTTATTTCACTTGAAAATTGCTAGTCAGTCACTATGCATATCAGAGTTTAGATTGTTCATGCCGATCCTATACAACTTATTTAATATATAACGACCTATTTATAAAAACGAATTGAATATGTACCTTGACATCAAACCAGAATCACAAACACAGCACAAAAGTATTACTTCTCATGATGAGAATTTTACTACTATTCTTATAGAATTTCTAACATGCACTTAGTAAACAATGACTGAATGTACATGATTCAAATGAATGCAACATGTTGCATGAAAACGATCACTGCCAGTAAAGAGATAAACTAAAAGACAACATTGTGATGATGTGACAGATTTTACACAGAGGGCAATGCTTTACTCATTTAATACATTTTGTTTTATACCTCTATCATGACTCCTGAAGCTCTGTAACAGAAAGTAAAATCAGTATGCTCAGGACTACCTTTGATCAGAATTTGATCTGGCAGCTTCTCCAATGAGATGCTGTGCCCAGCAAACTTACAGGAATGGAGCTGGCGGTAATACCACCAGCAACACCGGTGAGAAATCTGCCCAGGAGGAGCATCCAAATGCCCTGTGCTGCACCCATCACGAGGAAGCCTGCAACGGACGGCACTGCAGATATCATGATGCTGAGCTTTCGTCCAATTCTGTCGTTCATCAACATTGCGCTCAAACCCCCTGCAGTGGCTCCCAGTGTGAAAATAGACTGTTAAATATAGAGGAAAACACAGTGGCAGGAAGAAGAGGAAAGCAATATTACTGACTGCACACAGGTCTAGCTTCATATCTTTAGAGGAAAATGTTCTTTATTAATATTCATTAATGTGACTTCTGTGCAAAACTGTACTTACACCAAACCATGACATCTGATGGACGTCCATGTGCAGATTTTGGTCTTCACCCGCTTGAAGCTGTGGAATCACCGGTGAGGGATAGACCAGAGCAAATCCAAAGTTAAAATTGCCCAAAACGGCCGAAAACACTGCGAGGAAGAGACGGCCATTTCTAGAAGAACACATATTTGCAGTCTTTCTTTACTTCAAAAACAAAAATGTATTATTGCACACTGTAAACTGGAGCACATTTATTATACACTGGAACACATTCCAGTTCTGAAATAGGTTGCCACAAAGTAAATTAACAAATACATTTCAATTTACAAAATTCTCTGTAGTATAAATGTAGTAGTAATGCACTGCTACCATTTAAAATGTACAATATATTCCCACAAAAAGCTAAAAAACCTAAAAGTTAAAAAATAAAGAGATAAAAAATGAATTATCCAGGAAGGAAAATATATAGAGAATAAACCAGTGATTCAAAAAGTCACCTTATCTGTCTCGGCTGGTTTGGTAGTAGTGGAATTGTTTCGTCGTGTTCTTTCCCCATAGCTCCTCACTCACTGAATGAAGGTTTCAGACACTGACAAAACAAGGACTTCTTGCGTTCTTGGCCTTCGCTGGTTTTTTTTTGTACAGAGAAGGCAGGGCAAGACTCAAAGAATTGAGGAAGCTAGTGAAAACCAAACTTTTCCGGGAACTCATGCATGCGCATTGTTGAAGGTTAAGCAATCTGGGTAACAGAATAGCATGAGGTATTGTTTGTGGACTTTATATGAACTTTTATGATTGTTCCTTATACTCATTGGTCATCTGACTGATAAAAAAGGGATACAGGTGGTACAGGATTTATGCACAGTATACAGCGTAGACAATGGGTGGGTTTCATATTTGCTGCTGAGCCAAGCTCACCGAGCTGATCTTACAGCAACTAGCTTTCATTCTCAGGGCATGGGGCTCCTCAGGGCATGGGGCACCCAGTATCATTCTGCATGCCATTATGTCATCTGCATATGTTTTTACAATAAATCACATGATCGTGTGCCATTTACACACTGTCATTTGGAATGTTAGGCACTTCTTCTTGTATTTTTTGTCCATTGTAAATATCCATAGATACAATCAGTGTATAGTCTGCGAATATGGTAATATTTATAATTACGTTATATTGTTTACATAGGTTTAGTTATTCTACTTCATACAAATGTGTAAAAAATATTCTGGTGTTTATATTGCAATTCAGGGTCACATTTCTCTGCATGTTATATATGTATATCTGTGTCTGTGATAAATAAAGCTCTTGAATCTTGAAGAGATCAACAATCAAACAATAAAATACTTTAGAGACACACACATACACAGATCAGTCAATCTTCCTCATAATGCTAAAACAGCTCTGGCCTGTTGAGGCATGGACTCCAAAGAGCTCTGATTTTGTCCAGATCTGGCACTAAGACATTAGCATCAAAGCTTTTACCCTAGAAGCTGCAAGGTGGAACCTCCATAGGTCAGACTAGTTAGTCCAGCACATATACTTGATTGAATAGAGACCTGGGGAATTTGGGTGGTCCTTTAAACCATTCCTGAAGAATTCTGTAAAGTGACAGGATGCATTGTCCTGCTGAAATAGGGCACTGCCATTTGGGAACACCGTTTCCATGATTGGAACATCGCCCATATGGTGTTGTTTTTGTTGTTTGTTGTCTGGCTGAGGCAAAATCTCTGCGCAACTCTGTGTACTTCTGTATGAAACTCATTTTTAGTAGGCAGTGGTAGAATTGCAAATATAATGGGGCAGGGGGTATTCAGAGGACTTGGACAGGGGGTGGGGTTGTTGTTGGTTATGCATCATAGCTGTATCTGCTTTTCCCAAACTGTAAAAACTCAAGACCTGAAAGCAAGTCATTTTATATTCTTTGCAAAACAGAATATTGATGAATCTGCAGAAGGGGTTTTGAGGCCTTGCCTAAAACCAGACGCTGGAGCTATGGGGCCATCTACTGGCTTCCGCACCCTAACTGTTCTGTGTCTAATCCTCTACTGCCTCTTGTGTCCACAAGTGTTACTGTTTTGTAGGATAGTGTCACTGGACTGAGATGAATTTCCATTCTGTTGAGCAGAAAAACTTTGACTATACCCTGAGCTTGAAATGATATTTCTCATCTCATCTAACTCCAGGCACAAAGTGTCTGGAGATTGTGTAGCTGCTGCAGTTGAGTCTGATATTTGGTCTGTAGGCAGTGGCCTCCTAGATATGCTGATGTGTGACATGCAGTGTCTGTGTTGGCTCTCTTACCATCCTTCTAAACATACTTAAATAATCAGCATAAGAACACTTTATGGACTCTGACATGTAAGCACATGCAGCACACAAAACAAAATGCAATAGTTACACCTTTATGGAGTAAATGAGGAACTAAGTATGGTAAAACCTTCTTTTATCATGAAAGTGGAAGTGACACTCCCAGAAAATGCATGCAATTTAAAAGTAGGTCTTGATTTGACAACAGATTATTAAAAAGTCTCATAACGCAATATTGAGATCTGAGATTACTCTATGTGCTTTTGGGAAGATGCCTATTTGTTGCACCTGTTTCTAGTCAGGATAAACTCAGTCAGAGGGATCCATGGTTTAAGTGGGACACTCTACACAGTAACACACATTTAAATGTGAATGAGTTTATTCAGCTTAATTTCTATATAGAAATGAGAGCACTAAAAATCTGTAAGGTATAAATGACAGAAGCAAAGACCTGAAACACAATAACTTTGAAGACATCTCCACCGGACTTATTCAGACTCCTGAGAACGCCACAGCTGCAACTACTTCTACAAAACATCAGAAACAAACACAAGGGTCACAAGACCAGCTACAATATGCTTCCAAACTAGACACCAGTACCACATCAAATTAAGCAAGAATAATTTGAGGAACCGCAGCGTCTGCCTTCATAAAGAAGCACCACAGAAAGAAGAACTATGAAGCGCCTGTGCGTCATTTTCTGATGTTTCATCCAACAGAGAAAGTGATTCAAAAGGGAACAATGGCGGAATACACCATAACACCTGCTTTAACTGTTGCAAGGAGAAGTGCAAAGGCAGTTGGTGATCTGGTGGTTAGGGAGCCGCATCTGCAATGGCAAGGTTGTGGGTTCGAAAGCCAGAACTGTCAGCGTCCTCACCAAGGTACCCTTGGCCAAAATACCATCCTATCAAACTGCTTCATGGAGGTGAATGGGTTAAATGCAGATGACTCAAGTGATTTCCTTCAATATAGTATGTAAAATAAAAAAGAGAACTGATGTGATAAAGCCAAAAAGAGCCTTAAGGTTCAACGCCATAGATTCTAAGACCAGTACACAGAATGATCCAGGGGGTGAAAAACTTCAGACTAAGTGTCCAAGCACCAGTATTTGTGACTGTGACCACCCCAACCTAAAAGAAATGCTAAATGAAAATTATTATATTGAACACTATTTCAAGAGATCTGATCTGTTCTGTTTCTAGAAAGAAATGTTAGGACAGCTTATGTGGCTTTAAAGTATGACAAACAGCATAGACAATGTGTTAGAGAACATACTGCATTTGTCTGAATCAAAACTGTTTACAATATTAATGGTTACAATATTAACCTTGCAGAAAGGTGGATGATGACAGGTTAGAAAATTAAAGATGTGTGTAATAGTAATTTAATTCAGAGTTAGAAGCTGGATCATTGAGCACATTCCATCATCACCCAAACAAGCAGAGGAGATGGCAAAAGCATATATTACAGCAAGGCAAGCTGAAGGTATACTCCAGCATGGTGAATTGCAAATTAGTTCTAGAAACAGACCAAGGCAATGAGCTAAAGATGAGTTTAAAGGGTGAAATGCACCCAGTAACATCAAACAACCTAGACAGAAACTACAGCTAAGACAGCATAAATTCATCTAACTACAGTAGGCCATTCGAGTCTATGAAGAGCTTATGAGGAGCACAAACAATTTATGCAACATTACAAACAGAAAAAAAGTGTAAAACACAGCCACAGTAATCCCAGTCCAAATTAATTCAGGTTGTAGTCAAATATTAGTTCCAGCCCAGTGCATACCTGAATCTGGGCACACAGACAAACCTAGGACCAAATGCAAACCTAGTGAACTTATTCACCAGCCGAAATTTACATAGAAGTACTTACTGCATTGTCTGATGATGGGATAATATGATTGGATAATAGGAAAATAAGATGATGGGATATTAGGAAAATCTCCATATGCGGCTATACAATCTAGAAATATTCCTGAATTTATGAACTTGGAGCCAAATGAAGCAGAGCCTACAGACATCCTTCAGACATCAGACTGAACAAAAGGTAACTCAGTTACCAGGTACATGATTCACTGTTTGCAAAGTATGGTAAAAGGAAGAAATCAGAAAGGGAATACCAGAGGTTTGTAAAGAATGTGTTATAACAGATAATACAGCTGAGTTACAGAAGCAGGAAAGCCATTATTCCATAAATGTGTGAATTAGAGTTGGCGGAGAGAAGAAGGATGAATAATACTAAGAGAAAACAAGCTGTGCAGAGCACAGAGGAAATGAGCAGTCAGTGGTTCCAGAATGAAGTGGTCCCCAGAAAGGAAGTGCTAAAGTCCAGAACTATGGGCTGGTCATCTAGGGCAAGCTAAAACTCTTTAGAGAATTGTATTTTTTTATTGGCCTTGTTGATATTTTGATGTATATTAGTTTTACAAAACATGCCTAAACCTACCACTCACTAATGCTATATTTTGGTCATTTGTGGTTACATATTTCTCTATTCAGATACTTTTTCTTTAAAGAAAACCAAGACATGTCAGTTAGTAAATCCCATAATTTATAGAGAAGGCAAGCAATAGGAAATGCCAGACCAATTTTAGGAAATGACAGACAAGGGGTATGAAGACCATGTCATTCCACCCCCCAACTGACCAGCTGACAGAGTGCTTTAATAAGACTCAAATAAAGCTGCACAAGCATGTTGTAGAGACTGGAGCTGAAAGGGATACCTGGCTCCTACTACTGGCTAGAAAAACAACCATGAGGATCACTTGATGTTCTCAGGATTAGAGACATATTGGACCAGTTATCAAGATCGTTATTACATGGAGGAGGCCCAGTTTTCTGTTTCTGGCTGCTCTGTGGTATGACGGAGCAGCCAGAAACAGAAAACTGAAACCTGAACCTGAGATTGACATTAGCCTGTTAGCAAGGACCTTATGAGATGCACCACATGTGAACTGTGGCTGACAGACGGAAAAAAAGAAACTTCAGATCTTCCATATCAACATGCTGAGACCAGATAAAGGGTGCCGCAAACCAGCTCTGAGCCTTTGTTGTCAGGGAAGAAAAGGAAGGAAAATAACAGTATTGTCCAACAAACAAAGGTTTTGTTGAAATGTTCCATCTTCCATCTTAGCCCACAACAGCTAAAGGACTTAGGGAACAAAGTGCCATTAAATGTGTTCTGAGGAAAGCTGATAAAAACAAGGCTCACTGAACACAACATCTGATAAAGTCAGAGCTCATTTGGCAAACAAACTGCAGGGCGCCAGCATGAATGATTCCAGACCTGAAGCGAGAAGATTAGGCAAGGCTAGAGCTTGGAGTGGCTGAACCTTATAAAGTGAGTGGTGCAGTTCAGTGATTCTGGTTGCAAAAGGGAATAGGGGCTTAGACTTTGGTAAGCATGGACCTTCCAAAACTAAACAGTGTTTCTGCTTTTGACCCATATCCAGTGCCAAAACCAGAAGAGCTCATGCAAAGCCAGATTTTAGCAACAATAGACTAATGCTGACGATACTGGCAACATAAAGTCAAGTAGCAAAGTACTAACAGATTTATGAACCCCATGTGCACTATATCATTTAGCTGTCATGCATTTGGATTTCATCGAGCTGCAGCTATGTTCCAGAAACTCATGGTTTACGAGAAACAAGTTTTCACATTAACCTACGTAGATAATGTCATCTACAGCACCATGAGGAAGGAGCTGCTTGACTGAAGACAAACCCAGCTGGTTGTGTTATGGGTAGTGGAATGAAACACCACAAGAGGACAAAGCTGTAGATATAAGGGGATTTCCAGCAACTGCAATCAAAATGGAACCAGTCAAATGGAACTGGAGATTTATTCACAATTTTACAAGCTGTGTGGCAGAACTTACCGACTTAACCACAAAAAGACAAAAATGGAAGGTGGCATGATGCACTAGCTGTAGTCCCTGGTGCGATTCCTGATTGGTGCGCCCAAGGGTCCATTCTGTGTGGTGCAATGTCTGTGTCTGCAGACATGAGAGGAGACTTGTCCAGAGTGTTCCTCTGTGACCCTGGTTGTGGTTAAAGAGTTCAGATAATGGGAGCCCAGATTTTCTACTGTGGATTCTCTAAAGTGGACCTCAGGAACTGACTTTGTTTAAGAAACGACCATAGAACATCTGGTGGGCAAGAAAGATATAAGACAGCAATGTGAGAATAACTCTCAGGCATTTACCACTTTCTGGTAAACTTTAGGAATGGCAAACCAATATGTTGGTTTGCCCATCCCAGAGGAGTGACATGGTTGTGGTGTGGAAGGTGTGATGTCAGAAGGACCTGACACATCACCAGCACCAGGTTAGTGTACAAGGTGCCATTATTCCACATGGTCCCACATGTTAAAAGGGCATTGGAGCATAACCTGGAACGTTTTGTGCTGTCAATCTGCAGTGAACCAGCTCTTCACATCTAGCACTACTGTAACATGTCTGAGGACCATCACAAGCTCCTCATCATGATGTCCAACCACAATCCAAAAAAAAGCCATTGTCTGATCGGCATTGTGGTTTTTTAAACTTTTGTCATAGCAGATGGTAAATTATACAAAGTACCCAGAGAAGCTCCAAGTATTTATGACTAAAAAATAAATCCAATAGTAGCTTGACCTAAAAAGAATGAGTGTAGACCTTGAGGACAAATGCAGCTTTTTTTTAAACATGCAGCGAGTTTCTGTTGGGAACTCAAGGAGCTCTGTAAACAACATGACAATATTCGGGAGATGGTGCTGGTGTGGGTTTCAGGAATAAACAAAAAAGTGACCTTGTTAAGATTCTTCAAGCAGCCAAACACATTTTTTTCTCACAAATGAATTCAAATTACAAGCAAAACAATTAGGAAAATAATCTGATTCACCAAGAATACAACTATAATAGTTTTGAAAACAAATATTAGCCTTTAATCACCTTTACTGTAAAGGAGAACTGCTGCTTGTAGAAAATGTAACATGTCCTCAAAGCAGAGTCATCCTTTTTATAGGGCTCTCCCTCATCTCACAGCCTGGTCTGTGTCTGAGCTCCAATCCTGTTTCCTTCCTCTCTAGTCTGGCTCATGTTCTGTTCCTGTTTTATCTACTTGTTCCTTTCCATAAAAGACCTGTGATTTGGCTGTGAAAACAGGCTGTATGCTGGAAGTACTGAATACACTGAGGCCATATGCACAAAAGAAGATTATTGTTGTCCTTTCCTGGCAGTTTCTACAAGCTATAATGGCCAAAGGTAGTTATAATCACTTTTTAAAGCTAGAATTCGAAAATGTTAGGTGATCATGATCATACTTTATGGATTTGCCAAAAAGCCTGACCAAACATTTACATGGCAAATTAGACATGGTCACTGCTTTGCATCATTTTTGATTTTAAGGGACAGTTAGGAACACCCATGTCAATCATGTATTTTTAGTGAAAGTGTTTTGAGGCTTCAGTGCTCCAGATCCAGTGGATGGCACAGTCAAGACAGTGTGCAATGTGGGACAGACGCACCAGCAGCAGTCTAGTCCCTGACCATGCCAGGTATCACACTGCAGCTGAAAACACAGCATACACAAACATTCACTTTCTGACTCCAACTGTAACCTTAGTATGCAGGTCAGATACGAACTGCATCCAAAAAAGGACTATTTTGAAAATATATTACAGATTAAAGCATATTCTCTTTTTAAATTTTCAGAATATACTGACTTAACAGAAAGTTAATGTATGAAGACATCAGATCTAAAACACACTGAACACCTGTTTCATTTTTTTTATTTAACAAGGTTATATAACAAGAGTGTCATATAGAAAACTATTAAAGTACTGTCTGTTGAAAGTTTCTTTAGGGAACCAAAGAAACTTGTGAACATGCAGAGGTATGTGTGTAACTATAAAGGTCATGGTTGCAATATTGTTTTTTAAAAAAAACAATAAAATAGTACACACATGACTGTACCACTGTACCAGAAAGTACCATTTTGCTTTTGCACCTTTTTATATTTAGCATAAATGTATTGTACTTATTCACTTATGTCAAATAAAAAAACATAAGACACATACAATACCTAAAAAATGGTTCTTGATGTTTTCTTGCAAATCATTGTCCTTTTGTTTTTCTGTGGTTCTTTTTTTTGTTGTGGATCTCAGATGGTGTGGTCCATGAATTGCTTGCTGAAAATACTCAGGAGGAACTGAAGCACATAGTGAAAGTTTTAATGCATTCTACTTCATACTGTTTTGACAGCTAGACAACTGTCGACTCTACCTTGTTAAGGCTCATCAGGTTTGACAAGGTCTCCTGTGCCAATAGGACAATCTCCTGAGAGGAAGAAAACGCTGCTTAAAGTCAACTCACATCCAACAGTGAAAAGTGAAAAGCAACGCGTCCTCTCAAAATTCACTCAGAAATCAATTGTAATAACATAGCGCTCCTGCAGTAGTTCGCCACAAACCCGTGGGTTTGCAGAACTTATGTGAGAGACCATCAATTTGGATGATATATTAAAATGTTTTCTCCTACATTTTCATTAAAGTGTGGCATTCAGTATTAACATCAAACTGTGTTATCTGACTAAAGCCTTTACAACTGTAAAATAGAAAGGAATGTATTTAAAAATGTATTTGAATTTGTGCAATATTAACCTTACATATTACAACATAAATAAAAAAATTAAGTACTTTTAATATGCACATGATGACATCACTGGAACCACAGGACAAGTAGATCATCAAGTTATCAAGAAATGTCACACTGCCACACAGTACATGCACTGTATGTACATTGCTGGTGCCCTAGAAACTGAGTGCAGGGCTCCTCTCTTGATGAGAGACTGGTGAACATTGCCAAGGGAGGAACCAAAACCCCTTAAAAACTGGGATTTTCCAACCTGTCCAGGAGAGAGAGAGTTTGGCTTGAGAGAAGGTAGGTTGGATAGTAGGTTTGGCCAAGTTTGGTGGTAGTTTTGTTTGTGTTTTGAACTTTCATTTTTCTGTCAGGTGAATAAATACTCACCGTTCATCCATGCTGGTGTGTGCATGTATGTGTCTCTGGGTGTGTGGGGATCACAGCCTGTGAGCATCAGCCATTCCTCAGGCTGGCATTCATGGTATAGTATGTTAATGTTCTGTTTATTTCATAGTTTTAGATGTACTTGTTTTGTAATTCATCATAAAACACCTAATTTAGTATATAGTCGCCTAAGTTATAAAATAGTGTAGCTATGTCATTTTATTCAAGATGAAGGATAGGTAATGAGTGAAAGAACTGTAGAAGACAATTTTCACCCCAACTCTAATTTCGCTCAGCAAAAGTGGACAGAGCATTAGACCACTTGCTGTTTTCTCAACAGATCCTTCTGTTGACTTATTTGATTTTCATAGGGGTTAAAGTTCCTATTTGCAATCTAGTCAGTTGCTCCAGGTAAGATAAAATTAACGTAAAGGATGAAGCTCCATTTTACCATTTGTGGTACTATTTCAAGTAAAAATATTTGTTGCTTTTCTCTGGCCTTCTCCTCCAGCATCAATGCCTGACCTGATAAATGCTCTACAGAATGAATGGACCCAAATTCCCACAGAAACATGCCAAAATCTTGCAGAAAGCCTTCCAAAAAGAGTGGAAGCAATTCCAGCTGCAAAAGGGTCTATGTCTATGTAATTGACTACAATGTTATTAAAGTCCCTGTTGATGTAATTGTCAGATGTCCCAATACTGTTTTGCCCATATTTGCCCTGAGACAGCCTGGAAATCTGTCCAGGATGTTTCTCTGCCCTATTGCCCTGTGACTGCTAGGACAGGTTCCGGTACCCCTGCAACTCTGTTTAAGGATATGTGGTTTAGATAATAGATATGAATTAATGGAATTATCATTATATGTCATCGGACTCATTTTTGTGATATTTATAAATACAGGGGGTCTTTAAGTTATGCCACAGGTACGTTCCTTTGACAGTGATGTAACCTGAACACAACACCAAAGAAAAAGGAAAAGGAAAACTCCCTCACTCATACGCCACTTTACTGCGTGTTCTACCGCTCCAACTATTTCGCCAATGTAGACTGTAAATACGAGCCTAACAGTGTAAGCCGAGCGAGAGTGTTGTAAACTCGAAATGTCGTATTCCGAGGCTGTTGTAACTCGAGGACGCCGTGTACAGTTCTGAAACTGATCATAACTACTGACTGATTCAATAATGGTACATGAAGTATTGAATGCAAGTTGTAAACTAATTGCATTCAGAACCTGTTTGACATTAATTAATTGTTCTTATGGACTGTTTTTCTAATGGCTTTCATTGTAGTACAAGAAAATATAAAATCTGAATTCAGGATACCTAAAGTAGAACATGCAACTGAGAACCTGTTCAATGTTTTAATAAAGGCCTAATGTTGTAAGGCTGTTTCTTTTCTGAACCACTTCAACGCTAGCAATAAAAGGGACTCAAACTCCTCCTCACTCAGACTCCTCCTCACTTCTGACTCTTAACTATACCTACTCTGTTAACCATTGAGATTAAGTCTGTAAGCAAAGACCTTCTATCACTAGTGAGTCTCCACAGAGACTTGCTTTCTCTGTCTCTAGGTCAACCACAGGTGGATGGGTTCCCCTTCTGAGGTTTCTTCCTTCAGCTTTAGGGACTTCTTCCTCACCTCTATTGCCCTTAGCTTGTTCACTAGGGGCTTGGACCTGGATTCTGTAAGCTGCTTTGTCACAATGTAATAAATAAATGAACTGAATTAACAATACTCACTTTACTATTGTCAGTGAGATCATTTTTCTCTTCTTTCTAACAGGTATAAGTCTGATGACTTACGTGAATATTTAAGAACAAACCATCAGCCGGGCCTCGTTAACATTGTAATTCCCTTGTTATATATAACTAGCACTGCTCTTCTGCTGATTCTCACTGGACCTAAGCCCAGCATTGTGGAGTAGTCATTTATCTACACCGTCAGGCAGTTTTGACTCCAAAATCATCTCTTTGTTCACCTGGAGAGATCCCAAAAGGAGCATTTGTCGACAGGGGAATGGGTTTGTGAACAGGGTTATAGTTTCGATTGGTCAGTGGGGCTGTGGGGGTCAGTGGGGCTGATTTGTCAACAGGGATGTTGGTTTGTCTCCATGGAAGCTTAGAATGAAAGATGACTATAATTAGATCTGGGGCTACAAGCTACTTTTACTTAATATTATTTTTGAGAGAGTACTCTCTGAATTAACATTTCCAAGCACAACCCTTAACAAAGTGTCAGATATGTTTTTGATGTGTAGTGTTACATTATATATTTATTTCTAAAAAAATACTGGAAGCTGGTTAATGCCTCTGTGACCTCAAGGGTGGAATACTGTTACATCTTCTGGCAGGATACTCTTGCAAGTCAGTAAACAAGTTCCAGTTGGTTCAGAATGCTGCATCTAATACTAATTAGAACCATTTATGTTATATCATTCCTCTTTTTCAATGGTGGCCCATTTTCTGAGCTGTTCCTGCCCCTAATGCCCAGATGGATGCTAAAGGACATTTGTCCTTGTCTGGGTGTTGCTAAACCTCCATACCAGTTCTTACCAACCTTTCCTTTTTTAATTTACACAACCCTTATGCAAAATACTGCAGTTTACATTAACGATACTGTAGTTTCCATGAAAGTAAAACACCTGTTTTTAATGTATTACATTGTTGACACCAGGGCTCTCAAGTCTAATGCAATGAGCGTGAGACACACGCATCTGACTGTCTTCACATGCTCACACGCCACACCTCCGATTTCTCACGCAGAATCTAGACTGCCCATTGAACACCACCATCAACGTTGGGTGCTTCTCTGTTATCCTGTTGCCTCGCAACTTGAGAGCCCTGGTTGACACAAAAAAGGAAATGTTTTATAAACTGCATTACAACACATCACTGAAACTGCAACTGGATTTTATAATAACTTCAATTATTTTTTGTAAAAGAACATTTAGGGAAACTTCCCAAAACAACTCACTGGTGAGGTTCTAGTCCAACTGGATGTTCTTGCTGGTTGCCCGCCAGACCAGTTCTACCACTACTGACTCTCTGACCCACATGACATGCCTATAAACAGAGACCCTCCTCAGACAGTACTCTCTCGCCATCCTGAGAAGACCTATATTTCAGTCTGTGAAACAATCCTAATACGATGAGGCGTGTTAACTTATTAAACGGGCTTCATATTTATTTACGAATACCAAATATAATGTATGTGTAATTTACGTGTGAATGCAAATATATAATAACATTAACTGCAACTATAATAATATATGAATTATATTAATGTAATAAAACTATTTTATAATCTATTTATATATCACTGTATACGAGTATTATATTATATTAACGGAGGAACCATTTAGCCTGCTAGCTATTTTTGAACCTATTAGTTTTCCTCAGCCAATCAGAATCCAGGACCGAGACTGTAACAAACACTAGCTTGTTAAACGGACTGTATATTTATGTTTGAGTAGAAATAATATGTTTTTGCTATGCGAGGGCTGGCTGTCTCTCCTGAGTCTGAATTTTTTTACAGGCGACGTCGGCACGACCACAAGCGACGGCAGAGCGAAACAGCAAGCAAGAGGGAGAGCAACGCACAAAATGGAGGCGTCCGTTTAACTTTCTGTTTCTTTTTCGGTTCTCGGCGACTTGGAAGAACCGAGGAGAACCCACCTAAACGGGAAGCGGTTATCCAGCGGCTCTGAGGCCGAGTTCAACACCTCAGAGGAGCAGCAGAGAGTCAGTGAGAGCTTCAGGATTGTTTATGTGTTATTATAGGTGGAAAGGTGTTCCTCAGTGCTCGGCTGCTTAGCCTTAGCTGTGCTAGCTGCTTGGAAAAGAAGCTCTTCCTGGTTGCACAACCATATCCTCGAAGCTCAGACGAACCAGTTTTTCAGCCCCGTCGCGCTCCAACAAAAATAACAGGTTTTTTCGTGTATCTTCAGAATACAACGTTTGCTTTTGGGTGAACGTTGAAGCGATTTGGTCCATATTACGTTGTGCGAAGTTGAGTAGACGTCTTGATGAAGGGAAAATAATGAAACGAAGATACGGATGACCTGAAAAGCAAGGGGAACGCAAACACCCATGCCTCGCCTTCATGGAGAATGACACTACACTAGCAAAAGAAGGTGACTGACTTCTTCTTTTCCCTCCTGAAACCTACTACTTCCATGGTGATTTTTGAGTCCAAATGTGATTCTCGCTCCACTTCACATAGGCCTAAGCTGTCAAAATTGCTAATATATATTAGTAAATGGTCTGTATATATCTCTAACGAGAACTAAGGCGTGTTGTACTAGTTTCTGAACTGCTTGCTGCGTGTTTGGGCTCCGCTGTTGAGGGGATTTGCCACATGTCTTCTGTACGTATTTTAACACATAGGCGCATTGTCACGTTTTAGCCCAAACACGATTAAAGTCCTTTAAAAAGTCTTTTCACTTGAAAGAACCGTCCCTCAGACATTTGGATTAGATTAGGAATAACTAGGGCAATAACGATGTTTCCAGCCTTTAACCTGATCTCTTTGGCGGTTACTGTAAACACGTTTTGTCTCTTTTTTTAGAAAGAGGGTTTAAGACCACACACCTGGCCTGAAATCCAGGTTCTCCTGTTTTACACACATGTATCTCTAATACTTGTACTACCTACTTTGAAAGCTAGTTTATACAACTCATACTGGTTTTAAAGCTGTTCCACAAAATTTAGACAGACATTCAACTTGAAGGATTCTGAGCCGGAAAGGCTCCCTTGCAGTATCCCAGAGAACCACTAAGGTGATGATTTGCATATTTTAACAGAAATCAGTTTAATCATTTAGTAGAAATAACAAGGGCCTCATGAGGGTTTACATTTAATGCTTGGTTCATGCAAATTGCTGAAACAAAACAACTTAAGGTATGTTAATAAAAGTTGCAGTTGCATCCTAGAGATAATGTTTATTTTTAAAATAAATTTTAAGCCATCTTTAGTTCTTTTTTTTTTTAATCCAAAACAGCAATACAAACTTATAGTAAAGCTTTCAAGTCATAAGAAATTTGATTTCCATTTTACTAAAAACTGTTTTCAAAAATAAATGTCCAATTTTTTAAAACAAATATTTAAGAAATCATTATTTTAAGCTCTTTAGCCTTATCAGGTTAAACCTATGATATGCAGGATAAATTACAGTGTTTGGATGATGATGCCAGGCTATGTTGAACTGGGCCATCTGTAAAAGCATGAGATGATGGTCGAAAAGATGTAAGATATATAAAATAAGATATTAAGAATATTTCAAAAATATTTTCTGCAGAAACATGAAATTTTTTTTCGTAACTCCTTCCATTTGTGTTCTAGGTCTTCTTGAGCCTGTACTTCCTGGCTCAGTAACCTTTGACAACAGTATTTTAGCACCTCTTCGGAACAATTATTTGTATGAGGAGTCCAAAGAGTGTTTTACCTATACTTCAGCATTTTTGATCAATAATGCAACCCTTCAAAGAAGGGTAAGTGCAGCTTTATTTTTGTTCAATTATCTCTTTGGTTAGCATTTGGTTTTTGCAAAAATGCTCAACTGACCTTTATCTTTGCTTGGCCATGTTTTTCACAGTATTCTGCCTTCCGCACTGAGAAAAAGCAAAATGGCTATTCTGAAGAGGAACTGGAAGAGTCTTTTGGCTTCTTGTTATTTGATGATGAACAAAGGGTACACACAACACTCTGTGCTCTTGTGTAGCTTTCTGTAAATCATTATAAAAATGACTGTATTACTGATTTGATTCCTGACAACTTGTTCATCTTTATTTAAAGGCAAATAAACTTGCAGATACAGGCTTAATGGTTGGGCAAGGGACATGCACCACACTTGGAGATTCCTCAAAAGGTAAATATTACAACATCTCTGATAACCTTTAGCAGAGAATGATGTGTATCTGAGTGTGGGTACATCCTGTTGTCGTGTTGCACCTTGCTCTTTGTTATACAAAATGCCTTTAATAAATTGCAATTACTTTCTCTCCCACATGAAACTAAAATTCAGTTTTGGTTTTGCCTTCCTTATATGTGTTGGTTTCAGTTTCTGTATTAGGAGAGGCACACAAATAAAGCAACAAAATGATGCCAAATTAATATAATTTGGTATATAAAACTTAATAATATCATTAATAAAGGTCATTTCTAATACATATGAAATGGGTTTTCTCAGTTCAGGATCTAGTATCCTGCTAAGTGCTAAGGCTTTGTAACATCCAGTGGCATCATTAGGTGAAAAGCCTTTCTAAAATCTACATAACTCATATACTGTAACTGAGAAGTGACTTCAGCTTTACTATTCAAAATAAGCAGTACATCATATAAAATTACATTTGCTCTTACCATATGATGTGTCCAGGGCAGGCAGTCTTCTGGTTTAGAAAGTGAAAGTCTGAATGTGTGGCTTTATATTGTGCAGGACTGAGTTCAAAAGTACTTAAGCAACATGTATTCCAGAAAAACAAGTGTTTCATGGAAAGGACAGCAGCTGTGCAGAATGCGGCAAGACAATTTACCTTGTCCTCAGTGGTCAGGATTTGATAATAACAGAGGGCTGAGTTATATCTTTTTACAGCAGGGCTTTTATGAAAAACAACTTTGAACTTGGGAATATTCAATATTCCCCTGATATGTGTCCCATGGTAAATTAAAATCACATTATTTCTACTGACTAAAGCATCAAATCATAATGACAATAATACAATAAAATAAAAAATTCCCAAAATCCAAATACATTGCTCGATTTCCATTTGTAAGTTTTGCTTAAATGCCTGTTTATTCCAGTTTTGGACCCCTAATAGACCAATAATGTCTAGAATTTGTGTTTTGCAGTCTTGGTAACCCTTCATGTTAATTTTCTTCACTCATACCCAATTACACTGTTCATTTAGGCATGTTAAATCGGTTGTATAAGAACTCATAAAACACCACACTATCTAGTCCACTGGGATAAGGGATGGAAAATATTTGCCTGGTTTGTCATTGGGTAATATCCTTTTTTCCATATGAATAACACTGAAAACATTTATAGGGTACTTACAGTAATTCTGTGAATAGACCATTACCCCTCACTTGGAACCTTTTTTCCTCATGTGTTGTGCTACAGTAGTAGGCAACAGTATAGTGCCGCCAAGATCTGTACTGATTTGTCCACTTTTTTTTTTTTTTTTGGTTGTTGTTTTTTTTTTAAATCAATTTACAACACTAATCCAAACTAACAATGTGTTACAAAAGAATAATTTGAAGAAATGATAAAGCTCAGATTAATTATAAAATGAGATGCAGCGCACTGAACTGTGAGGAGGATAGCTTCATGTTGTATAGACCTTGCTCACTTGTTCTTGGTGTACTATTGCATTGCTTCACCCATAACAATGTTGAAGAACTGGTTTTTCGGTTTGTGTTTGTAGGCAACCTGTTGGAGCTTGAAAACTGATAAACCCTTTTCTGTTTTCTTAAGCTTGTGTGTTGATCTCAAGAAAATGTTCCTTGATCTGTCTGATGTCCATATTATTTACTGTGTAGATAGCAGTCATTTAGTCTATCCAAAACTACATGCTGCCTTACCATATGGTGTACACAACTTAAGAATATTAAATGAATATTCAAAAGGATATCAAAACCTCAGTCATTAGGAATCACAATTGTTTCATTGTTAGGATGTGTTTTAATCTAATGACATTTGGAATTTGTTTATGAACAAGGTGTGTACATCTCAAAGTACTCTGACTGCCTTGACCTTAAACGCTGGTATGATGGGAAGACAGGATACATTGTCCTCTTGATGTTGACAAAGGTAAAAAAAAAAAACATAATTATTGAAGGGTGAATGTCTTTTTCTTTGACAGCCCCCCCCCCGCCTTCTTAATCTAAAGGCATTCTTTTTTAAGCCTGTTTATAAAGTTGCATAAATGGTTACGGTGTAATGCACTTTGTCATCAGGGGCGGGTAAAAGAGGTGACTGAAAACTACACCCAGAACTTCACACCTCCATCCTCTGGCTTTGATTGCCATGTGTCTGAGCAACTTGGAGCAGTGTGTACCACCACCAGCTCCTTCCTGGCTTTTGAGCGGACTCAGGTAACATTTCTTGCATTCTGAACTTTGATTCCATACACTTCACCTGACCTTGCAAATGTGAAATTCTGTCATTCTTTCACATATTACATATTTGTGCAGCTTCAGAAAAGCTCAGTGCCCAGCTTGATGGTTTCCACCATCATAATTCCTGCCACAAAACATTGCTTTTTGTCTGATTGTTAATGTTTATTTTGTTAGTATTATATGTATGAGCTGCTGGATGGAGGGAGTAAGGCTGAGCCATGCCCGAGACATGTGTGCCCATTTGCTGTTGTGGCCTTCTCCTATGGGAAGAATACCACCTCATTACAGTTGATGGAGAAAAGGTCAGCATTATCACTTAAAATTTTCAGTGTATGTATATGTATATATGTGTGTGTTTTATTTACATTTTGTTTGAGTAGCTGTTCAGTAGAGGCTTTAAAATAGAAATTACAGTTAGTGTTAAACTAGATCTAATAAAAGTGTAGTTTATCAGATTTTGAATTGTAAGATGGGACATTAGGGCTGGGCAATGCACAAAATGTTTGCAGTTAACTTTCCAACATACCTGCATTTCCCTGAATCATCAAACCATGCACAGGGGAGAAAGTTTCTCACTGGAAAGGACATTTTCACTTTCTGCTGTATAGTTTCAAAACCACAAAAATGCAACATTATTAAATATATTGATTAAGGTATTAAATAATTAAAGTTACACATGGAGTGACTTTAAAAAATTACATTTTACTGCGTCCCAGAATACAGTAACTTTCATCAAATATTAATTTGGTCAAATGTAAAGATTGGTTTGATTATTATTATTAGTAGTAGTATTACCCAGCTCTACACAATGTGAAAATAAAAATGTATCTGGTGATGATTAGTAAAAGTGTCTTTCTTTTTCCTTTTCAGCCATGAAAAAACATGTAAGCATTGCTTTTAATGTTTTATATATATATACATAATTATATTGTTCACTGTTCATTATTCACTGCTTTTTATTACACTAACCTTTTGTATTTTTAACCCTACACTTTTTTAGTTTTTTTTTTTTTTTTAATCAGTCATAGAGGATTGTAGCGTTTCTGGAGTGTTTACAGTATTAGCAAGACAGTTTGAATCTGTTGCCCATTCTCCAAACATAATAGTTGTATTTACCTATAATAAGTGTTGCAGCGTTTAATGAGAACCTTTTAATTACAGCATTTCATTATCAACCCTGGAGTGGCCAACTCAAGATAAATTCTGTTGTCTACGATATTGGGTTTAAGTCCTCCCATGGAGCCATGTTTCCAGCTAATCTGTGAGTTACGTTGACTAATTTGATGTATGTTGCCAAAAATAATCCATATAAAGAAATGCTGTAATTGTCAGTGCATTCATTAAAATGTTTACTCTGAAAATACTGATCTGTCTTGTATTTTCTTCAGTCCAAAGACAGTCAAAGTTGACCATGCTATTGAAATCTCTGAACTAAGGAAGACATTGCCCCAAACAGTTTTTGAAACTGCGTTTGTTGGTGAAGGTGTGTTGAAATTCAAATCAATGAAAGTCAGAAATCCAATTTTTAAGTTGATTATAGATCTTGTCCAAGAGGACCAGCATGATAACTGGTGTATTATGCTGTGTGTTATATCTGTTGTAAAACTTAAATCTAATTGTTTCCTTTCCTTCTAGTCTCTCTAGATGCCAGATGTTTCAGTTTGTATGATGTAGTTTCCTTGGAAGCAAGAAATGATTTGTCTCTTTTAACTCAAGAATTGAAGGAGAAAGACATGGTAAGCCTGGGACAGATGCAGTGTTCAGAGCAAGGAGTATTGGGTGTAGAGAAATAAGTTAAAGACATTTTTTTTTCTTTTCACATCCAGGCCCTTGTTCTATGCTTAGATGACAGTGGTTTTCTTGTACTTTTACACTCCTCTCATTTCTTCTCCTATGAAGGTAACCGTTTTACTCTAAATCTGGTTTACGTACAAAGTGATAATTGTTTTACCAAAACCGTGACCAATGAAATGAGGAAAATATTTTTGTAGATGCTGGGACCAATAAAGCCTCTGCACTTCAAGGATTGTTTATTTTCCCAGACTCCAGAGCTGTACCAAGAGGTGAGAAAACGTTATTAATTCATGGTCAGCGATAGCAGCCTTTTATATGTCATATTTATTTTTCATATTTAAAATTATTTTTTCCTTTTTGTGCAGAGACAAAAAGACTAAAGGGTGCACACTTCAAGCCGATTATTTCACCAGAGGTTCTACAGGTTCTCCCAGCACTGAATTATGCTGAATCAGAAATGGAGAAGTCTCCCCCAAAGCAGCAAGGGGAGCCACTTGAAATGGTGGAAAAGCATCTGCAGAACTTTGCCTCTCTTATTTTGCCCGGGCTTTCAAGCAGCCCAGCTAGAGAAGCTAGTATGTTTCCTGATCAGTACGATGTACCTGACGGTTTTCCACTGATTGCCCCCAAATGGACAGATGAGGCTGGAGTACGCCTAAAGACGTACTTGGAAAATCCATGCAGCTCTCAAATTCCAGTTTCAAGGGCATTGGAACTCCTTGCTGCTGGAAAACAGCAGCATAATGATGATGACTCTGATGATGATGATGTCTATTATTATATATCATCCCCTGAGGAGGCCCCTCAAACACCTGCTGACATGGCTTTGGAAAGGAGTGTAACTGATGAACCTGACCATATAAGTGTCAGTATGTCTGATGAAGTGAAAAACACTGGCAAGCAGCAAAATGAAAGGCAGAAGAACGTGCCTGCTGAATTATCACATTCTGCTTTGCCAGAGGAAGGTTACACACCTGGTACAGTGGTGGCAGCATCTTCTGACAGCACAGGACACAGGACAAATCCCTCACCAAAATCAGGTGACCTGCCTGAACACTGTGCTGTTAATGGTGTTGCAGACGGTGAAAAGACATCTCAGAGTGTCTCAGTTAATGATGGATATGGTGGAGGTTCTGAGAAGGTCTCAAAAGAAACTCCTGTTGAAATCCCCAGTGTGCTGTTAACAGAAGTTAGAAACGATGTCTTAACTGTGACAACCACAACCAGTCAGCATTTTGTGGCTGAGGCTGAGTTTGATGCTTCTAAGAAAGAAGACTGTACGACAGATGTCCTCACAAAGGATGAAGGTCCGATACCTGGTGTTGACCAGGATGTTACAAAGGAAGCCGGTCTTCCAATTTCCATTTCATCCCCAACTGCATCAGAGAACCAAACTGATACATTAGTTGAAGATGGTGTAAAAGTACAGCCAAGCAGTGATGTTCCACAGACAAAGCTTCGTTTGAAACGATTGTCAAGACGTCGTGGCAAGAGGAAAATGAAGCTTTTGAGACAGAATCTTAAAAAATTTGGTCAAACACCAACTCCTGTTGAAAACACTACTTTACCCTCTTGCTCGTCTGTAGATGCTACACCTGAACAGAGTGTTAACAGCGAGAGAGTTGAGTCCTCATCCAGCGATCTGCCAAGAAAAGACTGGCGTTCTCTCCCAAGGCGTAAGAGGTTCTGGCATGCTAATGTCACTGAGAAGCGGGTATTGAGGTCGGATGTCAGGAACAGTGAAACTGAATCTGTAGTGGAGAAAAGTCCTTCACCTGCAGAGCCTAGTGTTACAGGAACTGTTATAACCAGCACACCAAAAAGGAAAATGGAAGGTGTTAGCATGAGGGAACGATATGGTCTCAAGACAATAATCACAGAATGTGGCAGGGTCTTTGTTCCCCATGGATCAGAAGTTGGTGCAGCAGACATAAAGTCATCTACTGATACAAAAGACTCCTGTTCTTTGATAACAACCAGTCTTGGGACAGAGAAACCATCATGTGCACCTCCCCCATTACAAATGGGGGAGACTTCGTCTACTGAAGCCCCTTCATCCCAAGAAGTTACTGAGAAAGACACCACATTACACACAAATAGTGACCAAACATCTGATTCTGATCCCAAAATATGCAAAACAAAAGATAATCTGTATAAGGCAATATCCATTAGTAAATTAAAGACTGTCCTCAAAAGAGCAAAGAGGACTAAATCCCCTGGTCCAAGTGATCAGGGAAAACGGGCATCAGATAATGCAGAGCCTGAACCGAAAAAAGAGAGATCGAATACTGATTTGGCCGTGGCTACTTCTGACAATTCGGGTGGACAAAAAGATACAAGGGGAAACCGCAACTTGTGTCCACCTAAAGATACAGAGGGCACAAAGAGCAAAACATTTCAAAATAATCCTGAACTGGCTGGTAGCAAAGATCCAAGCAAAAATATACTGTCTCAGAGCCTTGTGTCGTGGAAAGAACTCAAGATCCCATCCAAAGAGAAGCTGATCCCAAAAGAAAATGGTATGAAAACAGTAAATTGTTGCTTCTTTGCCATGTGTAATATGTGGACATAGAATGTCAAAAACATTGCGACAAAGTATATGATAGTAAACACTATTGGAGTATTGCTGAGTTTTGCAATCTTTTGGATGTTCTGCGTTTAGAAAATTTCTAAAATCTTTTGAATTTCTCTAAGTTATTATAAGGAATTTTCATCCTGATTATTATTCACCAAAGACCTTTCAAATTGGTATATAGGGACTGCTCCTAGAAGCCTTGGAAACTGTACTCATGAGTAAAAATCAGTTAAATCAAGCTCCTAAGTAGCACAACTGTCTTAGTGCTGAGCTCATCATTGGGAGATTGTGAGTTTGATCCCTGGTAGCACTACACCCATCCATGGCTGGGAGTGCAAAAGAGCACAATTGTCTTTCTGTACAAGGGTAGGGGTGTTGGTGGCATAGTGCCATGGGGAAGTCCTAGCTGGTGGGTGAAACTGGAAAAAGTCAAGGGCAGAAAACCATGAAAACAAATTGGTTAAATATGTTCTTTCTGCTTTTGTTTTGCTTTTCTCCTGCTAACCCTACTAAAAATCTTACATTACATAACCTATTATTGTATTATACGTTGTTACTATTATTATTAACATATTAACAATACAAATTTTATATTTTCAGTAGGGAAAGCATAAGACTGTCACAGCCTCCTTTCTTCTTTTGCTTCTGTCACTACTGTTGTGTGTTTTGTGCATGTCTGACAGATTCTGCTTGTTTTCATGCCCGTTCTTTCTTGCTGCTTTTTCATGCTCTGTTGTCTCTGTGTTTTGTTCTTTTTTCACAGGATGCATCAATTATGGCACCTCTGCCCCTTATGAAATAGTTAAACAAGCTGACCAACAGCTCAAATCTGCACTTACTGAGGATAGGGTAGGAGGAAAACATAATAGCTCTGAGAGCAAAAGCAGTAATGAGGCACTAGTCACTGGTGCATCTCTGCCTTCAGATGCTCTTAATCTCCTGGCTGACTTGGCCCTCAGTGTGAATAGTGACAAATTGCTGTGTAACCCAGCAAAACCCAGACAAGAAACCAAAGTTGGAGTCAAGCCTAGTACCTCACCATCAGTTCTTCATGCTCTGTTGCAATGCTCCTCTGCCAAATTAAAATTGCCCCCCAGATCCCCTTTCCCAGATGGTCTTGTAGTGCCTGGGGATGTGATGTTGGAAATATCAAAAGAGCATTCTTACTCACAGCCCACCTCTCTGTCAGGTTTGTCTGGAGCATGCCCCCAGGTCCCCCCTCCTGCTGGATGTGTTGAGTCTCCTCTGTTCTTGAATCCCAAGCTTCAGTTGAAGTTACCTGAAGAAAGAAGTGGAAGCAAAAATGAACAGAGACACACATCTTCAGATGTGCCACCCTCGTCTACTCTTAAAGCCAAAGTGCAGAAACCACGATTTCTTCACCGCAGGCGAATTTTTGCAAAGGAGGGCTCGATTCAAGTGGCAAGACTTTGGGAAGAAAACTATGACTTTAAATTTGATAGCAGGTTTACAAATGACCGACTAGAAAAATGCGTGGCAAGAGCACTACATGGGTATGTGATATATTTTTTTGCCCTAATCTCTTTGTTTATTCTTTATCTTTTAACATTTTCCTTTTGATATCAAGAGTGAGTGAGCTGAAGCGTGTTTCATTGTCCCCAATAAACACAATGCATTATGAGGATATGCAAATGCGACAGTTTTAAACCTTTTATTAAATTGGCAAATTGACACTGTAGCCTAAAATACAATGAATAAAAAAATAGGACAGTGTGAATATATAAATATATAGAATATATAGCGAAAGAAATTAATTGTATTATCATATATTCATGGCAGGCATCCTTTTCTCAGAGCACTGTACCGCTTTACCTGTGGTCAATGAAACTAAAAAGGGAAAGTTTGACTACATGGAGGCACATCAAGTTTGTTGATTTTTTTAAACATAATTATCCAATGATTGTGAGACCTTTCAGAATTCTCATTGGTTCTCGTTGGGCACAAGCAGAGAGACTATACCAGCTGAACTGAGTACCTGCTGGGCTTTTTGCAGGCTATTTGCCCTCACATCCAAAAGCTCCTGAATCCTCCATGCCTTTCTCTGCAGCTCATCTATGACCTCAATAAAACCGATTCTAATTTGTTAGACCCTTAGCATCTAGACTGTGGGACATTAGCATTACCTACCTAGCATGCTATATAAACGAAATACAAATGTAAAGGCTGTATTTGGCCAAAAACAATATAAAAAGGCCTGGCTTTCTCAAACCCTTGACACAAAGCTGGAAGCTAATATTTCCCTTAAAACTGAAATTAAGGGTACCTCAGTTAACTCTCACAGTTAACTTTAAGCATTCAGACAGTAAATGAAAATAAATATTCTATATATCTAGTTAGTTAGAACAGAAGATTAAGTAAATATTGCTGACATCGGGTTTATGTCATTGATTTGCATCTTGTGCAAATTAAATTTAGTGCAACTGAAAATGAAGTTATATAGTTATATAGTGAAAATGTACTTCATACTCTGTACTGCTAACTGTACATTCTTGTCTTTTCCTAATTTTCTCAGCAAATGGAATTTCAGTGTTGAAGACACCTATGAGCAGGTCCATCTTATCTTCCATATGTGGATAGGTCTGTTCTACAGCAAGCCCACGTCCCGGTTCTTTCACTTGGACAACAACAGTCCCTTTCGAGAAAGAAAACAGTCTCCAAAAGTGTCAGACAATATCCAGGCTTCTTCACCCCTGACTGATGTTGGAGGGACTTTCAAGGAGGACAAAACTAGTTCATTGCATCCTGTAACTGATGTACTTGACCTTTCAGTCAGAGCAACTGAACCTTCAAATCACTGCACTGTTTCACAAGGAGGCAGTGTGGAAAATCCCACAAGCATTTCTGACATAAGATCCAGACAGGAACACACAGCAGAAAGTATCCAACAGCCTTTACTCAGTTCATGCAATTCTCCCAGCATTTCAAAGTTAGATGCAAAGGTAAGCATTTTTAGAGAAATTATACAAAGTTTTCTATTTTTGCATACATACATTAACCCGAAAATGTTAAATACATCATACATCGTCTTTAATGAATCAGCATGAGTATCATTAATGAAGAGTTTATCAAGATAACTTGCATGATCAATTATTGTAGAGTACTACTAAAAAAATTGCATGGTGACGGTTTCATAACAAGGATACATTTGCTACACCCAGTAGGAAAATGAACTTGTCAGTATCTTCATTGTGTGTGTGTTTGTGGAGAACACCAGATAATAATTTACTATAGATGCCATAGATATCTGAATCCTCTTAAATACAAGTTTTATTCTCAACTGTTTAATAAAACATTCTGTCTCCCCATACAGGATTACAGATCCAAAGTGGCTCTTTTGGAAGAAAGTCCAGTTCCTGACAATGATGGTTTCAGTGACATAGAGAATGATACTGTCACTGAAAGCTCTTACACAAAACTCTTGGAGAACAACAGTGCATACAGTCATTTGTGTGAACAGGCATCAAATATGAGCATAGATGAAGACAGATGCTCAAAAAGGCAAAGGAATGTCATTGTATATAAGAAGAGGTTGCCACCAGTACAGAGGATCAGTGCTCCTGCCAAAGTGACCTCTGGAACAGTCACAAGCCTTGATCCAAAAGCTGTATTTCACCAAGTTGTAGCGCCTGTCAGTCCTGTGATTCTCTCGAGGACACATGTCAAAATCCCTGACAGAAAAACCATTCTCAGTACAACAATCTTAAAGGACAAGTTTGGGGGTGAAGTGCCTTTATCAAGGCATAATGAAAGTGTGTCCAAAGATGAGAATAAAACTACACTCTCTGAGAAAAATAGTGCACATATAAATGTGCATTCTGGTAATGACAAAGAGATTGCATTTAAAACCCCACAAGGAAGCAGTTCTGTGGTTTTGTATGACAAAAATGACAGTACAAGAATGGAGAGTAACTCTGCGCTTGATAGCAGAGATGACACATCTGTGGGCATTCGTGATGTGACTGAGAGTACAGTGGAAACCGTTACATCTATGACTAGTGATAGAGATGACGGACTGTTGTTGGGAGAAAAAAACAGCATTCCTCTCCCTCAAGACATACCTATGAATGTGAATGATGTGGCAAAGGAGGAAGTCAAGTCTGAAATAGATGATGAAACTACTCATGACAGGAATGACACAGCTGGGAGAATACATACTGAGAAGACAAAAGAGAAAGTTGCACCTATGCCAGAGGTCAGAGATGAGACACCTGGGCTTATACATGACATGAAAAATGATCTGGCATCTTGTGTTTCTAATGATAAAGCAAAGGATGTGGGTAAACCTATGCAGGATGTCAGAGATGGTACAGTTGTACAAGACGGAAATGATGGAGCAAAGGATGCGGATAAACCTGTACATTGTGTCGAAGACAGCACACCTGCAAACATGCAGGATGTGAACGATAAAACGGAGGATGCCAACCCTAAGTCTGCTGTCGAAGTTTGTACATCTGTGACTGAGCGTCATGATGGTAACATGGAGGCCATGGCAGTTCACAAAGTAATTAATGCAGAAATCAGCAAGGAACATGTGTTGGGGAAATGTGAGAAATTTAATGATGAAGACATAAGAGAAAGTCATGAAAGTGAAAAAAGAGAACAAGCACAGCTCGTTCATAAAAACTCCAACAGTGAAATGGACTTGGAGGAGAGAAGACTTGGTGGGTCTGATGTGTCAGATTTGGAAAAAGACTGCATAAAAGTGGATATGCAAATCTGTGATGAGAAGGGTTCGGAAGATGAGATTCAAGGGGAAGTGAATGAAGTGCATGACACCAGTGGTGATGCTGTTGCTGAACATATTGGTTGTCCTGCTGATACTGAAATAAGGACTAGGACATTTCTGTTAAGCAGTGACGAGGAGCACTTTAGTGATGATGCTGCACCAGAGATGGACGCTGATACATCCACAGATTTCCTGAGTTCAACTGCACATCAGTTCATTAAGTTGAATGAAGGCCATGCTTCACCTGCTGTTGATGACACTTGTTCCACAACAGAGACTAATGGTAAAAACACAGTGCTTTGTCCCTCACCTGTGGCTGAGAATGAGAGTCATGTAATACATCAGGCTGAACCTGAAAAAGTATGCAATGTCTCCCCTTCCACTGCCACTATTTCAGAACCACATAACATGAATGAAGCTAGTTTCAAAGCAGCTGATTATTTAGCTATTTCAAATACAACACTAAAAGAGAGGGATGTTACAAGCAAAGACCTTCAATCACAAGAGCAAGACCCTGACCAGAAATGTGCAACTACAGTTTGCAAAATGTCTGTTGATAAAATCTCTTTGATTAGTTCTAATTTTGACAGTCAGGAGATGACCCCACCAGCTCTGCAAATAGATACAGACTCTGAGCTAAACAGCAGAAGCTGTACCCCGACTCAGGATGAACTGCCGTATGATCAGGAGGGTTGTGAAGATTTGCAAGACAATCACAGTTTTGAAATGGAGCTCCACTATGTAAACAGGAGCCCCACCACAACTGGTTTGTCACCTGTCAGATCTGTGTGTCCACCTACCAATTCAGAGAAACACATTTCTAACTCTTCAGGTGACGAGGAACAACCCTTGCCTCAGGGTACTTGTTGGTCTGTTAGTGAGTATGACACCACGGTTAATGTGACTGATTCAAGCAAATCACTAATCAGTAAGCATGTGCCCAAACAGAGCTTGCCTAATTTTGACCGCCATATGGCCACGCCCAAACCAAGAGATCACAGTTCTAAAGATGGTCAGCCTCAAAAGAACCAATTTGATAAGTCATCTGAGCAATATGAAGAGCAGTCATCAGAACCATCTTTGTCATGGATGCATGGGTCTAGCTTCAAACCAGATGGACCTGAGGTACTCCGGGAACCTCATGCATATGATGAGGATTCAGAGGATCCTCCCGCACGTTTCATAAACCAAACTTTCATTCACAGAGAAGCTGCACAAATGCCAAGGAAGACTGTAGAATGTGACTCCGACATCCCTGGCTGGGAACAACAGTTTTACTATGCAGATTCCATGTCCTCTGTGAATAAGTCAGATGAAAGGAGTTTCAGACATAAAGCAGATTTCTGTTTCTCTCAATCCCGTGATGACTCCGACAGTATTTGTTACAGTAGAAAGAAACTCAAGAGAACCTCCTATCGGGATAAGTGGGATCAAGAATACGTTCAAGCAGATACAG
This sequence comes from Hemigrammopetersius urotaenia, assembly GCA_037974485.1. Lineage (NCBI taxonomy): Eukaryota > Metazoa > Chordata > Actinopteri > Characiformes > Alestidae > Hemigrammopetersius > Hemigrammopetersius urotaenia. The sequence goes on from JBBPDC010000017.1 coordinate 14,247,445, forward strand.
AGGACAGCATAATGGGGACATTTTCTTGTGGTTCAGATCGAACTAAAACATTACGGACAGTCACTTCTACTCCGTATCAGTATGAAGCAGACAGAAAGCAATCTTTTGACTGGCGCAAGTATTTCAAGAGAGAAGGCGTTTTTCACACAAGTGAGAAGAATGATGAATTTGCCCATGTTCCCCCATCTTCTATCATCACTGTGTTTGACAAGAAAGGTAACAGAGCCATATTTGAAAACACTTCCACGCTCAAGCGATCAGTAGGCACAACTGGCATGAGTCTGAACATGGAAGATTCTTTTCATAACTGGGAGGATCAGCGATCAAAATCTGAAATCACCCAGTCGGTAATGGAACGGGAGTATTTAATTTTCTCGGAGAAGATGACTCAGATGCTCAAAACCACCAAGGCAACTCACAGAGCTAATTTACAACAGAAACCGAATGTCAGTCCACCTGAAACTGCAATGACCATCCAGTTTTCAAGACTTGCTGAGCAAGAAAGTTCTGTTCAGTTTGATGAGGCCTGGCCAACTAAGTTTAAGATAAACGTAGACATGTCTGAAAGGAAAGCCACGAGGGAGACTATGAATTATGGTAAACCTTTGCATCTCCAAAGCCTTTTCTGTGAAAGAGGCAACGAGACAGCTTGCACCAAGATATCAGACATAACAAAAGATTGTGCAAAGTCCTACAAAACCATGATGAATGATATCTGTGTTGGCAATACCATTCCTCGTCACCAGGGCAAGGCGAAAAGAAAATGGGATGCTGAGACGGCTGCAGGTGGCACACAATCTGCATTCTGTGGCCACATTAAAAAAGCCATGTTTGATAATCTGCATGATAGTTTGAACTCTGTTGTGAGACAAGCCTGCAAGATTAAATACAAGTTCTACATCCTGGTTACATCTGCAGACCCTTTTTTCGAGGAAACCAAGGTAGGCAAACATTATATGAGTAATTGTATTTACAGAACAGTTGTGGTGTGAACATAGAATGTCCATTCATGGATGTTGCTCCGATCTCAAGGACTTGTTGGAGGCGGAGGGACACACAGCAGTGGAACTTTGTCAGTTTGACATCGATGACAAAGACCAACCTCCTCTTCTTATTATATTAAGGAATGAGGACATTGCAAACCATTTTTGTGAAGTGAGTCGGTATCATCCAGTATTTTCAGAATTTCACAGAAATTTTTGCCCAATGTGAAAAGAACTTTAGTATCTGTTCTTTCCAGGTCCCGCGTTTGCTCGATTTGAAGAAGTCATCCAGAGTCTTCTTTGCAGGCATCGACCGACCTGATGATGTTGTGAATCTCACACACCAGGAACTTTTTGCCAAGGGAGGCTTTGTGGTATTTGATGAAATCGCTCTGGACAGGCTGACCTTAGGTAGTGATTTTTGAGTACAGAAAATATTACTTCAATATCTTTCTCAGAATTTCAATTGTTCATTTTGTTCTCTTCTTTTATTAAACATTACAAGAAAACATGAAAAAGGTTGTGGGCATTATGGAGGAGCTAGACAAAAAAGGGAAGTGGAAATGGTTTCTGCACTACAGAGACAGCCGCAAGCTTCGGGAAGATGCAAGGTAAACACATTAACCTTCCAAATGCAGTAACCCCCCAGTTTCACACAGATCAGGAGTTACAGATTCAGTCACGCAGATTTTTTGAGAACCGAACTCATAGTTTTACGCGGAAATCCCCACAATAACGCAGAAACTGCATTTTTTGTGGCAATAAATATATGTTTTCTGGATGTTTTCACACAATCACTTTTTTTCGAATTCCACACCAGGGTTGGGCCCCTGCAAGCACTCAGACACTTCAAACTGCAGGGTTTGATTGATCTCCAGGAGACCTTTCTAACAAACCCTCATTTGTATTTTTAGCCCAAGTTGATGAGGGAATACTCCCCGAAAACCTATCACCTTTCCACTGTGTCCCAATACTTTTGTCCCACGACCTTCCGAGTTGCATATGTCAGCCGGGAATTTAAATTAAGAGGCGAATACGGGTTTTACCATCACATTTTCTTTAAGGGTAATGCATTAAACTCAGTTTAAAATTAAATTAAAGTGTTCTGGGAGCAAATCTGGGGCCATGTTTAGGGTTTACAATGTAAAAATAGGCATTTTTAGACATTTTTTTTTAACCAAAACACAACGTGGTTTTTTTTTTTTTTTTTTTTTTTTTTGTTTTTTTTTTTACTATACGCAGGTGCTCTTAGAACATAATATGCAGTAATCCCCCAGTTTTACACAGATCAGGAGTCGCAGATTCAGTCACACGTGGATTTTTTTTTAAAGAACCAAACTCACCTCTTTACATGGAAATCCCCACAATAACATGGAAACTGCAAAGATCCCCACCTTTTTTTGTGCCAGTAATACACTGAAAAATTGTCAACCACCATAAGAAGAAGCTTGCTGCTGCGTGCCTGCTATGTGTCTTGTCCTCCTATTTTAGTGTTTTAAACCCCCCCCCCCCCCTTTTCAATATACGCGGGTGCGTATAACGTATACAGTATACCAATAACGTATATTGGATTACTGTATTCCAGATGAGTCCAAACAGAAAATGCCTCTAGAAACATCCTAATGTAATTTTTTTTTAAAAAGTTACAAAATTACAAAACAGAAAATGAAATGTCAAAATATCTGGGTGAATGAAGTAAAATTTTGGTGTTGACATATCAACGTTTGATGGTATCTACAGTACCAGTATGAGTCTCTGACTGATTATTGGCCGAATTGTCATCAGATGCTGTCCTGAGGCACAGACAAAAAAGAGCTTCATTGACTGCTGCCAGGAAGCTGGAATAGTGGAGGTCCTGCCCTATCATGAGTGTGATGTCATTTCCAGAGACAGGCCAGACTACCTTCGCTGTCTCGTTCGTCTTCAGATCCAGAATGCGTCTGCCCGGTTCCCTGTTTTTATTACAGGTGAAGATTTTGCTTTGTTTCATATACATGTTCCTCTTCTCAACATCAAGTATATGTAGGCATGCCTTTCTTTTACATTTGCTTGAGGAATGTTTTTAAAAATAATGAAAACATTTAAGTGCTCAGAGCCCCTGATGAACCTTGGGCCATATGCAAAGCAGGGCAGGGGGTGGATTTTATTTTATTTATTTTTTTGTGTGGGGAAGGGTGGGCATTTTGTTTTGTAGATTAGGGCAGTGTATTTTTCCAGGGGAGAAATAGGTTTTGTTTTGTGAACAGTGGTGGGGTTTTTTTTTTCCTTTTTTACTAAATATGGAAGATTGCAGCCTAAGAAGTATTATTTCTGGCCGCTTCTTGCTTGGATCATGCTGTTCCTGGGAAATAAGCTTATTTCACAGTAATTAATTAATAATGTTGATTATTCATGTCTGCCAAATGAATCAAATGAATCTGGGCTAGATGCTCTGTGAGAGTCCTCCATAATTTGTCACATTAATATGTGTGTGTGTGTTTCCTTTTCAGATACACCGACAGAATATTTTGGGAGAAATGGGATTTTGACCATGAATATTCACACATTCTCAAGGATTCTGTCAAATGACACGTGTTCCGTTTCATAACTTTCTAGTTTAAAAAAAAAGCGCCTTTTGGCACCCTATGTTCTTTCAAAATGTGGCTACTTACCTTTTGGTGAGTGTCGTCTTGTTTATAGTTGTAAATGATGTAATGTACATGCTAAACTTGTAAACATGAAGTTAAGATTTATGTAAATGTTTGATAAGCATTCATTTTAAATACTGTTAAACACAATACCAGTGGTATTTTAGTGTATTCATATGGTTTTATAAATCATATTGACCATTTCTAATTTTAATAAAATATGTAAGCACTGATATTTATCGTTACTATTTTTATAAACAACTTATTTGTTTTGTTTTGTGATATCTGTGTGCTGGCTTTATCTAAAGCTTATGATAAATTTGATCATTCCTTATTCCAGCCGCCGACATTGCAAGTTGGCTCCGTAGACCCACAAGTACACCAGAGATGGAAGGAATCGATAGCTGTCTCATGTTTCATAAAAAAATGATATTTCATACTTTCATACATTTATTTCATCTCCATCAGTCCCCAACTGAATGATTGAGGTCTGGAATGTAAGCTTTTCAATTACAAAAGAAGATGGTTTCTGAATTGCTGATCTTATGTTGCCTAGGAAATGTACTTTTGTTTTTTAAACAATTATACTTTTTTGTGTAGCGTTATAATTTATTCTCATACATCAATGTTTTGGGGTAGTGTGTATAAAAACACATTTTTGCAACAGGGTGCTTTATGTCTGACATGGCAGGTATGGCAGACTGGTCTATGGTAATAGTAATAGCCCAATAGTCATCTCATGAGATGCCAACTGGATCCAATTATTTTTTGCATTTCATAGTTTCATGTACTTACCGCATTAACCAAATGCACTTTTTTTACAATCCAGTAAAACCATCTTAGTGGTGCCAAATATGAAGGGGATTGGAATATTTAATAGTACGCTGGCTGCCATGCTCTCTTCCCCAGCGAAGTCGGTTTGTGGCCTCAGTTTTTTGTGGATTTTTTTTCATTCAATTTCGGTTTCGGTTCAAATGTCCTCTGCAATTTATTTTTTGAGAGAACACAAAGACGGTGTGTCTTGGGGTGGGTTTCCCTTTACGTTTTTTTTTATTTTTTACATTTAATGTCTTAAGCTGAGTTTAAAATGAAATTCAAGTTTTTGTGAGCCATATTTGAGGGCATATTTAGAGTTTAGACTGTAAAAATAGACATTTTTTATATATTTTTTTACCTCATCACAAATTCACGTTTTTTTTTTCCTTCACTATTTGCGGGTGCTCTTGGAACTTAACCCCCGCAATAGGGGTTTACTGTATATCACAGAGATAAAACAAGATGAATTATAATATCTGACCTGAAGACAAAGGCAGCAGATCCTCTAAGTCCTGTAAGTTGTACAATGTGGCCTCCAAGGATCACACATCCAACAGGTGCTCAGTAACACTGAGATCAAGGAAATCTGGAACCTAGTTCAACACCTTGAACTCTGTCACTTTCCTCAAACCATTCCTGAACATTTGTTGCGGTCTGGCAGAGCACATTATCCTGTATCAAAGCAACATCCTCCCAAGGTTTCCCAGCAGAGCATTGCCCAGAGCATCACACTGTTCCATTGTAACAAAACAATGTGTGTGTGAGTAGGGATGGGTACCGAGACCCGGTACTTAATCGGCCCCGGTGCCTAATTATAAAAGACCGGGGGACCGATAAGCTCTGACGTTAACGGTTCTGCTGTCGGTACTGGAGAAATAAAAAAATAATAATTGCCCTATTTATTATTGTTAAATAAACATTACCTAGCATATTTTACATGACGAGCCTTTTATAACTTTTTATAATATTCGTTATTCGCCTGCACTGCCATTATATGCAATCTCACGCACGAAATGCAATCTGTTCGGCAGAACACAGAGCTCGCGCGCACAACAGGAGAGAGCTCGTGCTTATGGAGTGATGATGGCGGAGAGAGCCAAAGGATCCAAAGTATGCTTACTAGGGATGGGTACCGAGACCCGGTACTTAATCGGCCCTGATGCCTAATTATAAAAGACCGGGGGACCGATAAGCTCTGACGTTAACGGTTCTGCTGACGGTACTGGAGAAATAAAAAATAAATAAATGTCCTATTTATTATTGTTAAATAAAGCATATTTTATCTGACCAGCCTTTTGTAACTGTTTGTGATGAGCTGGCCCTGTAAGGTTGAACTTGGGGGTTCATGTGGGGACAATGGGGTGGCGTGATGTGAAGGGTAGGGTGTGAGGGGCACCCTTGCCCATCACCATAGCTACTGGCGGGTTTTCTTGGGGGGTATAAAAAGGGAGGTTTTAGCAGTTTGTTGGGTAGTAGGAGAGTGTAGTGTGGTGTATTGTGGTTTTGCTGAAAATAAAAGAATTAATAAAAGATGAGTTTCTCTGTCCCTGTGTCCCCTGACTCCACTGCTCGTCACACTGGTGTCAGAGAGTGGGATGTGGACACGCTTCGGAGGAAGGTTGACACCGGGATGGAGCTGACAGGGGTCGTCATCGACACTCCGGGGGGAGAGTTGTGGCACCACTTCCAAACCCCAACGGCAGGGCGAGACGACCAAAAGGAAGTGAGCGAGAGAGAAGGACACTCCAGAAAAATGGTCAAGCTGCCCCGTTTCAGTGGGAAGGAGCCTTTGGAGCCGTACCTGGTGCAGGTTGAGGCGGCTGCAGAATTCAACGGCTGGCAGTCCGGGAAACAGCCATGCATCTCATGCTGGCACTGGAGGGGGAGGCTGCAAGGGTTTGACCAGCTGGTGGTGGCGCTCAAGCAAAGGTTCAGGCGGCCCGTCCAAGAAGAGGCAGCGCGAGCCCAGCTCGGTGAGAGGCGGCGGAAAGTGGGCGAAACGTGGGGTGCCCTCACCGGGGATCTGCAGGAGTGCGCACGCCGAGCCTACCCACTATACCCAGCGGCCGTGCAGGAAGACCTGGCGCTGCACGCGTTCGTAAACGCGATAACCCCAGAACGGCTGCAGCAATACGTGCGCGTCGCCGCGCCAACCTCCCTGCTGGCGGCGTTGGCAGAGACCGAGCGGCTGGAGGCAGTCCTGGGAAGCAGACCCAAGCCCCCCTCGCATCAGAGA
>JBBPDC010000017.1:14254206-14312162 GCA_037974485.1 Hemigrammopetersius urotaenia
TATTCAAAAGTAAGTTTTGTTTTTATCTCACCGCTTTTAAAAGTGTGACAGAGTTGGGGAAAAAACAAATAAAGCCTGATGACTTAGTGTGTTCATTATATATTGGGTTGACATAGAATTGCGATTAATTTTTTCCCAGATTTGCGATTAACTAGTTAATTTTAATTAATCGCTTTACAGCCCTGTCCAACAATTAGCAACTTTTATTAAAGTTATCTGTAACATTAACAGTCAACATGACATCTAAACAAAACAGAATAAATGGTACAGAATTTCCCTTTCTCTCCTCCTCCGGTCCAGATGGTGGTAGTAATACTCCTGTAAAAGGAACGGTTCCCTGCAGAAGGTGCCGACTGTAAAACAGGGCAGCTTACTAACCCTAACCATGACTAACAAACAGAGCTCTGCTACTTAGAGCCGAACTAACTGACGACATATTCTGATATTTGTGAGTAAAGAGGAAAGATGAGATGGAGATAACACGAACTCGTCCCTCTCTGTTCAGTGATATCGGTAAGGTCCTCTCCTCCTCCTCCAGGGACAGACCAGCTCACTTTAGCTCTGGAGATCAAGTAGCTTCATGGCACAACGTTAAAGTTTGATTTCGGCTTTTTAATGTGCTGAATAAATGTTGTCTCTCCATGCTTCAGCTAAATACACTCAGAGAATGAGCATTAGTCAGATTGTCTTGTTCTGGCATGTATCATACGGTCATGTTTTTGTTGGTTCAGTGCAGGGTTGCTAATGCTAATGTTAGCCGTCTCCCTAGCAACAGAGAGCAAGCCAGTGTGTGAACCACAGGTTTATTTACATTTTCACTCATTTTGAATGTAATTATAATGCTATAACCAGAGAAAGTATGTATTTTATGTATGAAAGTATCTAGAATACAACCCTTGCATATTTTGTCAGAGACTTTGTGTCCAAACAAGACTTAAGAGAAACATATCCATGCATTCATTTGCTGCAGGTTGATTTTTGCAACACTCTCTTTACTGGGATACCCCCAAAGTCTGTTGGACAGCTCCAGCTTATTCGAAATGCTGCTGCAAGATTTCAGAGCCAGAATCAGTCAGAACATGCTGCAGCAGGCTCTTTCTAACCCAAACGAAGAAAAGAGAGCACATTATTCCAATTCTCAGGTCCTTGCAGTGGCTCCCAGTTCAGTACAGAACTCCTGTCAAAACATTACTCATTGCGTTTTTCAGTCCATGGTTTGCGGCCTAAATACATCTCTGATATGTTTGAAGAATATATTCCTGGTTGGTCTCTTAGATCAGCAGGAGCTGTTCGGCTAGTAGTGAAAAGTAAACTAAGTAAAGTAAAGTGGCCTCTTATAGGCACAGCACACAGTGAGAACAATGTCAAATTCTTTCTTTGCATTTAACCCATTCACTAAGTGGAGCAACATCCTAACCGCTTGGCCCCCTGCTTCTTCACAAACCAGCCAAGCTAGCCAGGAGAAAAGAGCTGAAATAAACATGGTGAAGTGCCATTTAATCACTATGCTGCCGACTGCTGGAACAAACTGCCCATCAGTATCGATAGCTTTAAAAGCTTATTTGATTTTATTCTCTTTTTTTATTCAATTTCTGTAAATCACCTTGAATGACCTTTTGTGTATGAGAATGTGCTAGAGAAATAAATTGACTTGATTAAGTAAAGGAGGTTAATATGGTGTTTTTGGGAAAACAGAAGGTATATGTTGGAGCATTGCTGTGAAGATTTGGTTGCATTCAATCAAACTGATGTTGGATGATCAGTTCTGGTTCACAAATGTTTTTCTGACTTATCCCACAGGTGTTAGGTGGTGATCCACCACTCCTGAGAATGCAGTTCTACTGCTTCACAGCCCAATGCTGGGGGGCTTTGTGCCCCTGTTTCAGGCTCTTGGAGCTGGGCATTTGTGCTTGTGTGGAGCTGCGTTAGAGCATCCCCTTTATTCAGAATTAGGGAACCTTAAAGTAGTTGAAATTACTCATTAGAAGTGGTATCTTTATGCTTTTTGACATGTACTGTAAATCATAAAATCAGTTTCTCTGTCCTTCTCCCCCTGTGTAGCACATGGCCTGGGCTTTTGGACGGATCGTTCAGCAGTGCATGAAGCAGCAGCTCACGGACGAGTAGCACAGCTTCAGCAGCTGATTCAAAATGGAGCGATGGTCAACATCGTCGCTGTGGATTCCATTACCCCACTTCATGAGGCTTGTATACAAGGCCAGTCTCAGTGTGTGAAGCTGCTGCTGGAGGCTGGAGCTCATGTAAGCTCTATATTGAGTTTTTAATTAGCAAAATAGTAGAGAGTTTAGTGAGCAGTGTCTCTCTTAACGTATTCAGTTTGCTTATGTATTATGTAAACAATGTACAGTTCATTCTTTGGACTATACAGTCTATGGATGTTGTGGTTTTGATATCACAGCCAGGATCACGATTACATTTAACCACCTGCTGATTAAACAGCAGTTTAACCAGCCAAACAGGTTTGGAAGAGTTCCTGAGAAATTCAGGCTCAAATCAACAGTTCAGTGCACCCTGACCTTTTTTTTTTTTTTTTAACAAAACACAATAGAGTGAAGCCAGTAAGAACAGAAATTATTTGCATGTAACATCTTTAAATGCATAGAAACAAAAGAGACTGTGTTAATAATTGTATGATTTTTTTTGTTATGAAGAATAGAATATGCAAAAATGTGTAGTAAAATATGGTCCTACTTACTCTTGTGTAGTGTCCTTGATAAACATCTTTTTCTGATGCGTGCTTATTAACCTGTGGTTACACAACAGGTGGATGCGCGTAACATAGATGGCAGCACACCACTATGTGACGCTTGTGCTGCCGGTAGTCTAGAGTGTGTGAAGCTGCTGCTGGAGCATGGAGCTGTGGTAAACCCTCCTCTCTTCACTTTTTCCCCCCTTCATGAGGCCTGCATGGGGGGTAAGTGAACATTCCTCCTGTGGTCTTCACTTGTGTTTACTTCACATGAACCAGCTAATCTGAAAATAAGAGCTGTGTGTTTTTAAACTAAACTAAACTCAATTATTGCCCCCTACATATCCCTCACTTTAATGCATTATAGGTGTACTATAATACTTTAATAATACTATAAAACTATGTATGGTCCTGTACATTAATATGTATGTATTTAGAAGCAGGGAAGTATATGTTTCTTTAATAGTTGCTAATGCAGTCTTGTTCTGTTTGACATGTATATGGGACGTAGTCAGTCAAGGTTTAATGTTGGGGCAGCTGGTAGCCTAGTGGTTAGGGCATTCGCCCTGTGATTGGAAAGTCCAGGTTTGATTCCCTAGGCGCAGCTGAGGTACCCTGAGCAAGGTACCGTCCCGCACTGCTCCCCGGGCGCTGTGTTCGTAGCTGCCCCCTGCTTCACTTGGTGAATGGGTTAAATGCAGACATTGAATTTCGTGCTGTTCACACTGTGTGCAGTGGTGTGTTCACGTATGACAGAATGATCACTTCACTTCACTTAAACTGTTTTTGCACATCAGGTAGTTCAGAGTGTGTGCAGCTCATGATAGCGGAAGGGGCTTCCATGGAGGCTCATGACTGTCACTTTGGGACTCCCCTTCACGTGGCTTGTGCCAGGCAGCATCTCGACTGTGTAAAGGTTCTTTTAAATGCTGGTGAGTTTTTTCCACAGAAAAATGCATTTTGTTCCTGTAAATTTATTTTGAATTAAGCAATTTGTCTCAAATTAATCTGACTTAAGAATTAGAAGTCTACTGATCTAATCTCTAGTCTAATCTCTTCCACAAATCGAATATCAAAATGCATTATCTTTCTCAGATTTGTTTGTGGGGTTTTTTCTTCCAAAGGTGCAAATGTAAATGCTGCAAAGCTGCACGAGACAGCCCTCCACCATGCAGCTAAAGTAAACAACCTGGAGATGATTGAGCTGTTGGTTGAGTTTGGGGGTAACATATTTGCCAGAGACAACCTCGGTAAAAGGCCTGTTCAGTACACCTCCCCTGGTTCGCCAGCAGAGCTCTGCCTGAACTTCTATGAAGGTGAGTTTTACAGCAACTCGTGTGTGTGTGTGTGTGTGTGTGTGTGTGTGTGTGTGTGTAATAGTCGTCATACTCCTAGAGATGCTGATTTAACAATAAATTGCTGTGGTATCTTATTTTTTTCTAGAGAGATAGAGAGATAGATAGGTAAATATATAGATAGATACATAGATGCGTGTATATAATGTAATATTGATGAAGTTTCTTTGTGTGTGTTTTAATATAGCTGAGCCCATAAGTCTTCAGCACTTAAGTAGGATTGCGCTCAGGAAAGCAATGGGTAAAAGAACACGGGAAGTGCTGCCGCATCTGGGGCTGCCCAACCGCATGATCTGCTACCTCACCTACAAGCCTGCACCACTCCTGGGGCTACTGTCCAGCTCACAGTGTCGTCTCTAATGGCAAACAGTTCAGGATTCCTGACTGCCTGAATATGCTGGGGGGGAAAAAAGGGAAACCACATATTTAGTAAAACACTCTTGTCTAGTAAACGATTAAGTCTGGTTAAGATGTAGTTTGTGATGCACTGTTGTCAAAGTCCAGTTTATGCTAATGTCAAAATCACACTATTTACAGAGATTGTAGAGGTCTGTGCCTACCACTAAAATTCTACCATCTTTATCAGGCATGGCAACTGATTACAATAATACAAATATTAGCAAACTGATCTGGCATACTGAACATTTACATGCATATATTGTAACAGTGCTCTATTTATGTCTATACCTATAGAGTGCTTTAGCATTATTTGACACCACAATTTTTTTATTTGCAGAATTTGTGGCAAAAAATGATGCAGCAGCACTGATGTTTTTCAGACGATTCATCGATAACACCTGACAACAAACAAACCTTTCATTACATTTTGTAGTGTTTCTTATACAATCTCGGCACGCTGATTTTGGTGGTAACGTTTATTTTCATGTAGCTTCAAGGGTGTTGTTAGAAACGTCATTTTTATAAAAAACGAAACATGGCGGCTCGGCTGACGTGGTCTTTTGTTATACTTATAACTTTTTGCATTTTGTGTTGTTTGTTGTACATGTAGATAACAGGGGTGCCAACTCTCACGCATTGAGCGTAAGACGAAAATAATAGTAGTGTTACAACACTAAATGAAAAATATATGCATTTAGTTTATGTCTAGAACCATTGAAGGTGGGAAAAAGCAAGCATGCAAGAAACATAAAAAACCCAAAAACAAGCGCGACTAAGAAACATCAAAATTGCAATGAAACAGACCTTTCATAAAAATGTCTTACCCAGTGTAAGCTCCTTCAGTTGATTGGATTACATCATGCATTGCAACCTTTTGATTCTTACAGCTGGCTGGGATTATAAAAATAAGATGGCAGAGTATAAATTAGGTGTGTAATTTACACTCAGTCTTTCAGATGTATAATCTGTATATGGATGTACAGTTTAGTTTTGTTCATTTAATTTAACCTGTATGTGGTGAATGTAAATCGTATTGTTGTCGTTTATATATATATGTAATGGCCATTTTCTAGGTATCAGTACCAGTGCATCATATAATATGTTACTATCATGCCATTGTAGCTGTTTTTCTGAGAATGGTTCACTTCCCAAATAATGGTCCCGTTGGGGTCCTGATCACTGAAATCATGATTATAAAAAATGGCCAGAAAAAAAAGTGTAAATATGTTGTATATATGTAATTCACTAGGTGAAAAGTTTATACGTTATTTTATTCCTTACCAGAAGTATTAAGATGTGTTGTAACCATGGGTTTTACTAGTGAAGGACTTCACATGCCATGTGTGAAACAGGCCAGCAGTCTGGAATGGTATTCATTTTTTTTATTCGGCATTTTATACACTTTTCGGCTGTCGTCTTTAAGTGGTAATGCCAAAATAATTCAAACATTTGAATCAATGGGAGATTTAAATTGTATTAAAACAATGTTTTAAAAAACTGTTAACTCATTGAGTGGTTTCTGATTTAACTAATTCATGTGATACATTGACCATGCCCTCCATACACTGAACGTTTAATCAGATTTTTCAAATTAAATTTTTTACTTCATTTACTTCATTCACACACATTCACACACTTATTTCACATTTATTTCATTTTGTAAAGCTGCTTTGTGACAATGACCATTGTTAAAAGCGCTATATAAATTGAATTGAATTGAATTTATTATACATGTAGATTCAGTGCAAACTGTGTATCATCCAGTACCCCGAGGACATGTCTCTGGACATTTTGCTCATGTTTCAGCAAAACTTGTAGAAGTTGCATTTCAATTTAAGAAAACTGGACATTTTAAGAATGTAACCTATGTAAGAGCCAGTGAATATGTATTTGAAGCAGAAATAGCTTGTATTGTTTACAGGCTACATATGGGTCATGCAAGGCTAATCTATGTATATCTATGGCAAATGTGCATGGAGTTTTATTTGTGTAGGAGACCTGACACAGTTTAACCTTAAGCCTTAAATGTTAGTGCAGACTTTTGTCGTTTTATTACTGTAATTAGCAGCATGCACTCATACACTTACCAGAAACGTTTCAGAAAAACTACATTATATTGGCAAACCAATGGGGACATTATTGACATTGCATTCAAATACACATACTTTAATATGGAGATGGTCGCCCTTTGCAGATATAACGGCTTTTACTGTTTTGAAGTGTTTCTTTGGGAATTTGTGCCCATCCATTCTGTAGAGCATTAGATGAGAAGGCCTGGTTAGCAATCTCTGTTCCAGTTCATCCCAAACGTGCTGGATGGTGTTGAGGTCAGGGTTCAGTGTGGCCCAAGTTATTTTACACCAAACTCTTCCATGTCTTTGTGGACCTTGCTTTGTGCACTGGGGCACAGTCATGCTGGAATAAAAATAAAAGGCCTTCCCCACACATTGTGTCCACAAAGTTGGAAGCATGGCATCATCCAAAATGTCTTGGCATGCTCATGCATTAAGAAAAAGCTCTTCACAGGAAGTAAGGGCCCAAACCAAAGTGTGCCAATACTTTTGTTCATATATTGTAGAAGCATTAGAGCAGTTATTTGTGCTCCTTAGTGAGCTGAATCGGGGTTATGGAAATCGTAAAGCGGGAGTTCTGGTTACCACCATTACTGTCCCTACGAGCAATTCTGACTTGAGTAGTGTATCTGAGAAGGAGCAGACCACCCAGAATGACTTTATTTACATCTTGAAAAGACGTACATGTTGAAATTCGGTTGGAGTTTTTTAAGGCATAGAACCAGCCTCCCTCTCCTGAGCTCCACACTGTAGGAGGCAGCAATAGGCCAGGCGGTGGCTGGGTTGATGTAAAGCCTCGAAAAAGAAGCCAAAAGCAGCTGAATTATCTAATAGGAAGCACAACCTTGCCTGGGGAAAGCCGAACAGGCAAACTTATCTTACTGGAAACGGTGGAATTTTTTGGCTGCATCTGTTTTTGAAGTACAGAAACAGCCTGCAAAACCTCTAAAACTGCAAATTAGCTTATTATGGCTCTTTCTACTAACAGTGACTAGCCTGTAGCATCGCTGTGCTAAGGTAAGACAGACCAGCCGGGAGACGGAGATCTACACACAGGACTGTGAGTTTTTCCCCCTTGACACACTTGACAGCACGTTAAAACTAAAGCTTTTCTATCTCCTGAAACGCCTTTTCTAATCGCTCTTGTCGACATATTTGAAATGATTTCTATTTTCCACATGAATTATTTGGTGCCTGCTAATGCTACTTTAGCCTGTCGTGTCTCAAATTACGCTTTGCCCCCTAAGTAGTGCACCAGCCAATTATGACGCGGAATATTGAGTTCTACTCATAACCAAGTGCACTTTCTGTGTACTTGTGAGGCAATTGGGATACACAGCGCTAGCCTAAACAAGAGGGCTTACTTATTTTATAACTCGTAAATTAGCTTGTTAATTTTTTTTTTCTCTGTCCTTGGCCTGAATTTTAGAGTTACACTTGTTTTATTACTTATTTATAAGAATGGAGTTTGCAAATTACTGACGTTTTAAGTTAATTGGGCGAATATATACCGTATAGCAAGCTATTGCTACATTGGGTAATTAGCTGTTGCTAAAAAGAAGTGATAATGTAAATAAAGAGGGTTAGACAGTGAAACTGCCATACAGGATTATCTGTAGACACCATAAATGCATTGATATTCAAATTGTTTGTTCATCTAGGCTCTGGTTCAGGCCCATGAATACTTCTGAATATGGGAACACAGCTATCAAATTTAGACATGAGAATCTCAAAGTCCACATTCATAATTTAGGATTTTTCATCTTTGTAACATGTAAGAACCTATTGGTTACAGTTTTAATATTTCGTTTTCCCCCAAACGTATTATGTTTTATAGATTAGTTTACATAAACAATATATGGACAAAGGTATTGGGACACACCTGTTTTGCAGTGTTTGGGCTAGGCCCCTTACTTCCAGTGAAGGGCGATCCTAATGCTTAAGTTTACCAATACGTTTTGGACAACACCATGCTTCCAACTTTGTGGACACAGGTGATGGTCATTGTTGGATGAGTTCGGTGTGGAAGATCTTGACTGGCCCGCACAGAGCCCCATCCAACACCTTTGGGATGAACTGGAACATAGATTGTGAGCCAGACCTCATCAGCGTCTGGCCTCATAAATGCTCTACAGAATGAATGGGCACAAATTCCCACTCCAAAAAACATTCAAATTATGTGGAAAGACAATAGACAAGAGTGGAAGCTGTTATAGTTGCAAAGGAGGACCAAATCCATTTTTAAAGTCTAAGAATTTGAATGCAATGGTAAGTCCCTGTTTGTCCATATAGTATATAATATAAACTATATTAAAAGCAAATACCTTTTGCATAACCATTTGCTTTTGGCCCATAGAAGTAATCTCACTGTTTCTGTTATTGTGTTTATATGCAGTGATCTATGTAGACTCCTTTGATTTTGGTATTCGGTATTCTTCCACTGCATGTATCTACTTCAAGTTTACACACCATTAATAAGAATATTTACAAATGTTATTATGAATATAAACCAAAACAATCTGTATTTATGCATTAAACAACACATTATTACTAGGACATTTTGGAAAGATGTTGTTTGGAGACAATAAGAAGTAATTAGCTTTTTGCAACATGGTAGTTATATATTTGCCCATTCTTCTTGACATATTAATTTATGTGCATTGTTTTTAAACTCTTCTTATTCTGTGTTTTGGGGTGTGTCAAAGGAGATGTAGGAGAGCAGTTTGTTTTTATTTTTCCTGCAGCTTTCATGTCATCCTATAACTCTTGTGACTGTCGGCTTCTCTTTTACCTTCCTTATAAGTGAAAATTAAAGTGATCATTCGGTCATACGTGAACTAAATCTTGATCACGTAAGCAAAATCTTGAATGTAAAAGTACAGTGAAGTGGCCCCTTATAGTCACACGTGAGCACACCACACCACAGCACACAATGTGAACAATGTGAAATTGGTGAGTCAACCTAAATGTTCCTAATCTTTTCGGTCAGTTTCTGTCACTTGTCTGAACCTGTTCTGCTAGTAATGACTGGAAATATCGCTGCTGTCTGTGAACTCACTCACCTTTATGCTGAGGGCTCCGAAGGTTCTTTGCTGGTTTTATGACTGGATCTCCTCCATCCAGCGAACTTATTTAATGTGAAAGTGAAACTGCATTGATATCATATGTTCTCATGGAGTTGCGGTTTCAGTTTCATAAAGGCTAATGGACAACTCTTCTTTGGCTGGGTTTTTTTTCCGTTCATCTAGACAAGGAAAAATGTGTGCATATGTACAGCAAACATTTACATGTTGTAATCGGGGTATTGTTGAATTTTCATTAAAAAATTACAGAATTATTAAACCCCAAAATAATTATCCCCAATAAAAATAATTTACCCCAATAAAAATTCTCTTTTGAGTGTAGTGACTAGTTGTCTTTTTTTATTCAGTAATGCAGTTATAATGCAATGTGCTGAGAGATTTTGTAATAAATGTTTTTATTTGTTAACTGATGCTGATTATAATGACTGCTTAGGTATTAGAAGTTGGCATTGAAAGCTGTAAATAAAATGTTAACATTCTGTGTTGTTGGAGTAATTCTAACCGTAGTGTGAAAGTAGGCCTATTGAATTTTCAGATTTGGTCCCAGTTGTGTCTAAGTTAGGCCACATTTCATGAACTCCGTGTCAGCTTTATTTCCAGTGTGGCGTCCCGTTCTCAAGGCAGCCAAGTTTTCGAACGTAATCCCAATGGCAGAACACCAGACCAGATGAGCGTCACATAACTTGCAGTCAGCCTACTCGACTGAAAAATGTGTGTGTGCACATATACTTAAAATAATGTCTACTTTTTAGAAAAAGAAATGTCATTTGGCGCACATATATATCGAGGCTTAATATTGAGATTTAGGTTACCTGGCATCATGTGAAAGAGGTAGGCATCATCTCAAACCGAAATATGAAAGGAGAAGGCCTATCAAATCTGCTGTGAGGTAACCCCAGTCCATCCTCTTTTACTGGGGTGTAGCCTGAGAGGATCTTTGACATTTAGCATGGCATTCCATAAATAGATTGACTTATAACCTAAGAATCATTCCAGCCAGCTCTGAG
Organism: Hemigrammopetersius urotaenia; assembly: GCA_037974485.1. Lineage (NCBI taxonomy): Eukaryota > Metazoa > Chordata > Actinopteri > Characiformes > Alestidae > Hemigrammopetersius > Hemigrammopetersius urotaenia. Next base: position 14,264,833 of record JBBPDC010000017.1, read on the forward strand.
TTTTAGGGCCCCCCCTGGAGAGCATGCATAGAAACACAGTGATATTTATGTGTGCATAAACATTCTCGAGAGCCCCGAACAGATGTTGCATGAAAAAAACTAAAATTTATCTTCTCCTCCTCCTCTCCCTCTCTATGTTCCTCTAGGTTATCCAGCAGTAGCAGGATGACGGAGTATAAGCTGGTGGTGGTGGGAGCAGGAGGTGTCGGGAAGAGTGCGCTGACTATCCAACTCATCCAGAATCACTTTGTGGATGAATATGACCCAACCATAGAGGTACTGGAGATCTTGCAACATTATTAAGCAAGGCCACCAAAGCCTGTTCCTGGAGAACAGTGCAGTTAAAAAGTCTTGAGCAGTGGATAGTGTTTTTGACCTGCTATCCTATGCTGCACCGCAACAGGAACACTTATAATAACGACTGGGTTTGTTACATAATTTCTCCTATTACTTTCTTTACTATGAAAGTTCACGTCACACATGACTGTTGAGCTGGGCAATATGCCCGTTATCGTAATAAAGATAAATTACGTCTCTAGACACAGATCAGCCATAACTTCACGTTGTGTAGGCATGGACTTTGCAAGATATATGTAGGTATTTCTCGTGGTATCAGCCATGAAAATGAGAGCAGCAGACCATTTTAAGTCGTGTAAGTTTCCATGTGGGGCCTCCATGGTTTGCACTGGTTTTCCTAGCACAGACCATAGAGGCAGATGCTCAATTGGATTGAAATCAAGGGAATTAGGTCACGTCTACAGCTGTCATGTTCTTCAAGCCATTCCTCATGTTCTTCCAACTGTGTGGCAGAGAGTATTAACCTACAGTCATTAGGGAATACTGTCAATAAAGGGGTGTACTTGGTCTGCCACAATTTTCTCTCCATGCATATCAATGAACCTTGAGGCCCTGTTCTCTTCCACTACAGGAGCCCTCCACAACACCTGCCATTTTGGACATTTGTTCTTGAATATTTGCAGTCTAATAGATCCCACCCATTAACGGGTGTCAGTGTCATTTTCCCGTGAAAAATGGTTTATAGTCATCTCAGCCATATGCAGAGTAAACAGTGAAACGAAACAACGTTCCTCCAGGACCATGGTGCAACACAAAGAACAGAAAACAGACACAATATAAGATTACATAAGTTTAGACAGGACAAAATAAATGAGTACAAAAAAAACACAAGCAACACACTGTCCTGAAATGTGAGTTATGTTGTCAGTCCTTTTGGATAAAAGCGTTTGCCTGGTGAGTGTAACGTAACAGAAAGGGACGAGATAACACTTAGTCAGTAAAAGTAGCTACAGTACTAGTTTGAATGAATACAGTATAATGACATGCTGTATTCTAGTAGCAGAGTGGTTAGGTGTGCAAAAATGCAAATAAAGAGGCAGACCGCAATAAATGTTTGCACAAACATTAGCAGCAGCACGATAGAGCATACAGAGACGGTAATTATTATTTGATCCCCTGCTGAGTTTGCTGGATTTATGTGGTAGTTTTGTTTTTGTGGAGACAGAACCTTGACCAAAAATGAAGAAAGAACACGTCACATAAAAGTTATAAATTGATTTGCATGTCACTGAGTGAAATAAGTATTTAATCCCCTACACAGACTGGCTGTGTGCCCATGTTGCACACAGATTACAGTCAATCTATCACTTACAGATCCTCCTGATCTTAACTAATGTGTATAAAGCACAACTGTCCACAGAATCAGTTTCTTCCATTCCAACTTCTCCACCACAATGGGCAAGACCAAAGAGCTGTTAAAGAATGTCAGGGACAGGTTTGTAGACCTGCACAAGGCTGGAATGGGTTGCAAGACCATCAGCAAGAAGCTTGGTGAGAAGGTGACTACTGTTATATTCGGAATTATGTGATTATTCGGAAATGGAAGAAATATAAACAACCATCAATTGCCCTCAGTCTGGAGCTCCATGCAGAATCTTGCCTCATGGGGTGAGGACAGTCATGTGAGAGGTGAGGGATCAGCCCAGAACTACACTGGAGGAGTCAGTGGGGACCACAGTCACTAAGAACATCATTGGTAACACACTTGCATCACAATATATTGAAATCTTACAGTGGCTGCAAGCTCCCCCTGCTCAAGAAGGCACATATACAGATAAATGATTCAGAGAAGGCTTGGTAGAAAGGCTGGGATCAGGTGAGACCAAAATTGTGCTCTTTGGCATCAACTTAACCCAGAGGAAGGAGGAAGAGAAATGCTAAATGTGAGCTGAAGAACACCATCCCCACCATCAAACATGGAGGTGGAGACATTAAGTTCAAGTTTATTTATATAGCACATTTTCATACAGTCTTTAAAGAATGGAAAATATAATAAAGATAAATATAATGAAAGGGATAAAAGAATACATAAAAGAACATTAAAAGTGCAAATATTTAAGAGAAGGCAGAGGAGAATAGTGCTGTTTTTAGCAGCTTTTTAAAGCTGGCTACAGTCAGTGCAGATCTGATAGTAATGGACAGCTTGTTCCAGCAGCGAGCTGCATTAGGTTTGAGGATGTTTTTATTCTATGGATACAGGATGACTTCACCGCATTGAGGGGCCAATTGATGGAGCAATGTACTGTAAAATCTTGATTAAGAACCTCCTTCCCTCAGCCAGAACACTGAAGATGGGTTCTAGGTGGTCTTCCAGCAGCATGACAATGACCCAAAACATACTGCCAAGGTAGCAAAGGAGTGGCTAAAGAAGAAGCACATTAAGTTCCTGGAGAGGTCTAGTAAGTCTTCAGACCTCGGTCCTATAGAAAATCTGTGGAGCTTCGAGTTGCCAAGCAGCATCCAAGAAACCTAAAGGATTTCGAGAGCTTCTGTAAAAGAGGAGTGGGCCAAAATCCCTCCTGAAATGTGTGCAAACCTGGTGACTGACTACAAGAAACGTCTCTGCTGTGCTCACCAACAAGGGTTTGGGTATCAAATACTTATTTCTCTCAGTGAAATGTATATTTATAACTTTTATGTGACATGTTTTCTTCATTTTTGGTTGATATTCTGTCTCCATAAAAATTAAACTACTTCATAAATTAGAGACTTCAGTTTTTCAGCAAACTTACAAATTCAGCAGGGGATCAAATAATTCTTTTCCCCACTGTACATCACATAATAAAGGGTTACATTTTATGTTAGTAAATGCTTTTATTGTTGTGCATGATTAGTGTATATTTCAGGTTTTTTCTGAGCATATTGTGATCTCATCAGTACTTAAGAACACTGTTATGAACAGAGCATAAGTCAACAGGCAACTTTATTAGGTGCACCTTCTTTCTATCTACTCATCGTTCATTTTATCAGTTCCATGTTTTGTCTAATGCGCCCATAGCAAAGCCCTTCCCTACCTGACATTTTGAACAAACCATGCCTCACAAAATAGAATGAGTTCACATACATTCAAAGGCTGCCATAATCACCCTGTATGGTAAGTTGCATTAGAAAAACGATACATAGCTTGCCATAAGTGCCAGTAGTTAACACCCGTAAACTATAAAAGCAAGTACTGAACAAATGGTTCAAATGATCCTGTGATGGAGAGATGATTAGCCTGTGAAGACTGTTCTGATAATGGTCTCGTTGTTTCAGTCTGATAAGAGCCCTTGTCTAAGACTACATCAGATGTTCTGACCATATGCTTTATGTCCAGGACTCCTACAGGAAGCAGGTGGTAATCGATGGGGAGACGTGTCTGCTGGACATCCTGGACACAGCAGGACAGGAGGAGTACAGTGCCATGAGGGACCAGTACATGAGGACCGGCGAGGGCTTCCTCTGCGTGTTTGCCATCAACAACACAAAGTCTTTTGCTGATGTGCATTTGTACCGGTAGGGAAAACTGAACTAAATTTGCAGCAAATCAGTTTAAAGGATGTGTATATATAGTAGAGAGATTGTGAGATTGCTCATAAGAGCCCTTTTAAGTAATGTTCACCAACAAAAGATTTCAGTTAGGAATACTGTTAATTTATTTACATATTTATATTGTTTCCCTTTAGGGAGCAAATCAAGCGTGTGAAGGACTCTGATGATGTACCCATGGTGCTGGTTGGAAACAAATGTGATTTGGCCAGAACAGTTGACACCAAGCAGGCTCAGGAATTAGCCAGGAGCTACGGCATAGAATTTGTAGAAACATCAGCCAAGACCAGACAGGTAAGCAGCATGTGATTTTGAAAGAAATTGCTTATTATTTCCTTTACTCATGACTCAGGAAAGTAGTATGTGTTACTTACCCCACATCCCCCTTAGTCAAGACACCTTACCCAGATCATCTTTTTGTATTATTCTGCACAGGGAGTAGAGGATGCCTTTTACACTCTTGTTCGAGAGATCCGCCATTATCGGATGAAAAAGCTCAACAGCAGGGAGGACAGGAAGCAAGGCTGCCTCGGCGTCTCCTGTGAGGTCATGTGATCAGGACGTGCTCCACCCTTCCAGAGTTCCCTCATAAGCTCACTGGCCAGCAGCTGAATACTTTACGACCACTTGTGACTGGAGAGTTTTAGTAGTGGTTACAATCTTGCTTCAGCTTTAAATCCTATAGCCTGAAATCAGCAGTGGTAGTGGAGTTTCTGCAGTGTGGCCCCCTGCTGGCTAAAAGGGATAAATGCAAACCTGATCTGCTCACTGTGTGGACTGTATCAGCCTGCTGTGATAGAAAAGTGGGGCCATTTTAAGGGACTTTTGGTTCCTTAATCATTTTCACATGTGCATTTATCTCTTTAGTCATTATGTGCTGGGATCTTATCTCCTTCCTTGTTATTAAAAATGATTGGACTTGATTATAATCTATAGGTTCAGTACTCAGGAATACTGTGAAGGCAAAAGTGCCTCTGTCTTTTTTTTTTTTTCTTCCCCCACCAAGTTCATGAACCTGTTTTACATCCGATTTTCCTCCTCTGAAAATTCTTACTGCCGGTTTCTTTAAACCACAGCTTGATGCACGTGTTTCAGTGTCTGTGGTGTTAATGGCATGCAGGGAACTTGAGCCAAAAACACCACAAGTGGAAAGTGATTGGTCACTGGAAAAAGAGCAGCTGATATCTTAGTCGTTGCCAAATTTTTCAAATCTACCTGGACCTCGTCATCGCAAAACATTGATGATGCCACAGACACTGGAACCATCAAAAATCAAGCACGACTCTGTGCTTAGGCTTTCACATTTTGTTGGATTTCTGTGCCTTATTTTAAGTGAAAACGATCTTTTGAATCAGAAACGGTGTGGAAACAGTTTTACAGAGATAACTGTGTGCGCCTTTTCTCATTTTCACGCATTCTTCTCGCTAAATGACGTCTTTTAGGTTGCCAGTTACATTGCAGTTGGCATTGCTGGATTCTGGAGTCCAGTAGAGTTCAGAAATATTGAATGAAGTTGAGTAAATGTTATGAAATGGCCTAAATTCAGCCCAAAAGTGTGCACTGCCTTTAAAGGTTATCCCCAAGACATGCCTGGAATTTTTGGATTTTTAACTGCTTTTTTAACTCTGTTTGTTTTGAACAGTGCCTGATTTCATAGTTTATGGTGTCAGTAGTGGCTTTGTCTTAATAGAACTAAGATTCAACGAGGCCATCAGTTATTACTGCCTGGTGCTAACACATTTTTATCTCCCCCTAAAAATGTTTGTCATGGTAACTTTACCAGAGCCCAATGTTTTATTTGCCCATCAGGAAGTCTGTTCCTGTTCTTTTATGTTCTCATCATGGCTTTAAGGGACTCTTTTCTAATCAATCACTGAGTTCTGAACTTTTCATTTCAAAATGATTTGTTGTGATTTTTCTAGTGTAACAAATGTTTCATGTCCCTACATGCAGAGTTTTTACTAGTAAATTAATTGAAAACAATCAGTTCAGTGTGTGTGTGTGTGTGTGTGTGTGTCAGTCACCTTGCACATGTCATTATCCCGGTGCCATTCTTATGTAATGCTGCTCTCCATCGCCGTTCATCCTAGCTGTCTGCTCACCCCCGAAAATAGAGCTCATCCCTCCCCCTGTTCCTCGTATCCAGTGTGGGTACATGGCTCTGGTTACAGTGGGCAGCCAGTGCTTCTTATTCCATCTGTGCAGTGGGAAGCTCCACACTTCCCCGCTGCCGGTGAACAGTGTCTGACCAGTGTGCTCCAGCCCAGCCCGTGTACAGGGAGAGTGTGAAAGTGTCAGAGACACACTGCCAGAATGCCTAAGGTTGCAGTACCAGGTGAGTGTTCGCCAGCACCGCCAAGAAAACCTTTCGCTGGCTATTCTAGGCAGGTGTGAACTTGAACTTTTCCTTGATTAACTTCCAGTTTGTTCACTGAGGATGGTGGAGGGCATTACAGCCTGTCCAATGTGACAAAGGTAAACTTGTGCTTTTTAGTTACAGTAAAGTAATTCCACATTGTAAACTGTTCGTTCTTTAGCCATCCTACTGCTGCTGCAGCTGTCATGAACATAATGTAATCGAGGAACAAGGCTCTTCTCAAGGGAGTTCTTTGGTGAGGTCGTTTTTACACAGCTGTTCACTGGCTTGCAGCGTTTGCTCACACATCACCAGTGTTTGCTCTATAGTTTCAAAATGTCTCAGAACCTCAGTAAAGCAGGAATTTCTTTATGGTTCTATTTTTGATGCAGATCATGCATAAAATTCCTGTCCAACCTGATTTACTTTTTTGCACCCTCAAAATTAAAAAAATAAATTGTTATACATATTAATGCCATGCTTCAATCAGATTAAAGAAATGTACGTCTGATATGATCCAAAAGACAGCACTGGCATGGGGAGAGTGAGCGTGCCCATCTGCCCTTTTCCTGACGGTTTAATTCATGGTGAGTGAAAAAAGAGAAGATGCGTTAGGGTTTCCCAAGCTGCTGTGCTTCCAGTTTTAGATTTCGACAGTAACTGCTTCCCATGCAGGTTCTGCTTGAGGGGTTTAGAATTGTGAAATCAAGATGTCTGTTCACCATGTAGTTAGGGAGTTAGGGATTTTTTTTCAGTTAGGTGCATGTGACCAGCTGTCCACTTCTAAGTCAAATTCCTTATCATTTTTTTTCATCTCTAAAACATCACCCACTAGATTTCAGTTAACCTGTTGGACTCTAGGCTTATCATCACCTACTACTGGACATAAGATGTAACTGTAAATTTAGTAATGAATGAAAATAATACATTAAGTGAGGTTATGAGAGAGAAGTATGGATCCACCTATAGACTCCAGGATTATTTCAGGCTAATCCAGAAAACTGGCCCAAAGGGGGTGTGATTCTCCCTTGGAGACAGTGTCTCTCTTACCAAAATGTAAAAAATACCTAGATTAAAGGATTTTCCATTGTCTGCATTGATTCCAAACTTTAGTTCCAACATTAGGCATAGTCTTAGCCGGTAAGCACTCCATTCTTAAAGAGTAAACCCCCATTGGCTGTGAAGTTTATTCCGGGACTGAAATGAATCCCTGTAAACCAATTCGTCAGTGATTAAGACTAGTCCTGAACTATATTTTCCTTTGAATGAAATGCCTCTACTCAGAATTCCATGTAGACCAGGTCTAGACATAATCCCAGTCCTAGAAACGGGTAGACGATGAAGTCTAGTCCTAAATTTTAGCTCTTTTTTCAATAGAGAATCCTCTTTCAGAATGCTCCCTATGAGTTTAGGGATTAAATTTCTGTGCCCAGTGGGGACTGACGAGTGAGTCTAGGCTTAGATATAATTTGGGTCTGGGGAAACTACCCCTAGATATCGTCTTGCTAGGAAAACCCAGTCGTTTCTCACGTCTGTAACTGAGAACGACCACTCAAGCTGCATTACTTTCTCAGAGTGTCTCCTGATGAGTGCAAGAAAGGCTGATAAAATACATACTTGCAGTAATATGAAAAAATGTGTTTTCCCAAACACTCCACAGAAGGAATTCATCATCACACAGTGCATGAGTGAACAAACTCCAGCATAGTCAGCATTATGCATTAACCCATCACATACAGTCCAATGACGCCTACAGTTTTGCTGAATTGCTCCTGCATTTAAAATACATCATCCAAAAAATGCTAACTGCTAATAATGATTGAAAGCTAGTAGGGTCCAGTTAGCCTTGTGCAATTCATGTTGTACTAACTGGTGCCCACTAGCTTGCATTCATAGTTAGCCACATCAGCGTATTGCGGTGAAAATGCTTTTGAGTTTCATGCCACCATTACACTACTTGTACAAAGCAGCTGACTTAGATTTGCATATAACTGGAATCGGTCCAGATACCCACTAATATTTTGACATAATATTACAGACACTAAAAAAGCAGCTGGGTATGTTGCTGTACCCATGGTAGAGCTGCTGCAGCCAAGTGACTGGAATAGGTTATCAGTCAACAGTGACACCAGGATTACAAAAAATAGAAACACTTCGGTTGAGAGAAAGCTGAGGAGACATGACACAGAGGACCTGCACCAGGCCACATTCTGTATGCTGAGCTCAACAACAAATGCATTTATAGGGCTAGGATTTCAGCACTGGCATCCAATGAGGGGTGGAGGTAGCTCAGTGGGTAGGATACTTGCCTCCAGACCAAGAGGTCATGGGTTCAAAATCTACCTTCAACAGACCATCACTGGGTCCCTGAGCAAAACCCTTAACCCCAAGTTGCTCCAGGGAGAGACTGCCCCCTGTAGGTAGAGATTGAAAGTCGCTTTGGATAAAAGCGTCTGATAAATGCCGTAAATGTAAATGTAAATACAATGAAACGTGATGCAAATTTTACACTCTGAAGACATAGATCTTGTTCTAACAGACTTAATCTCAGTGTATTGCTGGTAACCACAGTTCCAAACAAAGCATCTGTAATGCTTCTGATTCATTTCTAATGAAAAAACATGAATCAAGCACCATGATGCCATGTCTGATGGGTACACTTAAGTATTGAGGGTCTCCACAGGACTCTAACAAGAACTGGCCAATGTGGGAAAGTATGCACTGGTAGATACGGGTAAAGAGTACCAATCACCAGACCTCACATGGAATAAGGGTTAGCAGAAGAAGTGACAATTGTGAGAAGAAATGGTTCAAAGGTTTTTGATGTGTTCTTTAGTGGCCCAGTACGATTTCCATTTATTTGTTTATTGTTCACTGTCCACTTGTGATGTCTGAGCTTGTTTGTGTAATTTCCATGGCAAGAAGCAGACTTGGTTGGTCTACAAATATGTTCCTTTAATCAGCTATATGAATGAATGAATGGAATACCGTATATGTAAATTTAATCAACCCTCTTCCAGGAGATCTAATTTTATGCAGAATTTAGCTACAACTTGATCCAACCAACCAAAGGCCTCCAAATGGGTTAATTAGGCAGAGCAGGTGTTTCAGAATGTGAGTGGCTCTCCTCAGGAAGGTTGCTCTCCAATATCAGGGCTGGTGACCACTGCTGAGGCTCCACTGATGAGCATCCAGGCCAAAATGTTTTACACGTTCACCAGTCGCCATCTTTGGTGAACATCCGAACTTCCAGCAGATAAAGAATTTGTAAAACATTTTTGGCCGGGGTTTCATGAATATGTGAAATAAGTGTTTTTTTCTCCTTTTTCTCCAAATGCATCTATTTGCTTGCTGAATATGTTTATTGTGTCCTTCAGCACGAATGACACGTGTAAGGGAAAGTTCATCCATTTAATTTTGTGGTTGCATTTCTCTATTTAAATGTACATTCCCAGAACCGCTGGGTTTAAGGTATGTTTAAGGAGACAGGCATTGGGTACATGCATTAACCAAGAACAATGAAGGATCATGTTTCCATTTAATGTAGCCGTGAGTTTTCTTTTTTTTTTGTGGAACATATAACTGATTCATTAAATTAACATTGTCGGTCTTAAATCTAACCTGCTACTATCCCTTTCTTTTCATCCTGGCTGATGTTTCCTGTGCGTTTTCCTCTTGGCAAAATCAAATGCAGCTGAGAGTAAGTATGGAGAAGCGCCTCACGTTCGCCCCGCCGTCTGCTGTTACATGATTTGTTGCATAAACAATTTGTGACGTTGTTGTATGACAAATGAATAAACGACGTGACCTTGCTGTATTTGGGGCTTGAATGTGTAGTTGGTGTGCATGATGATCCTGGCTTGCCTAGCAGGATCTAGTTTTTCAGAGTGTGGTGTAAATCTTCATGCCACAACTCATGCTGACAGCTCTACATAATAATCCTTGCAGGCTCGGTTTCTAGCCCAGTCTGGTGATATTCCGCTCAAACACACTCACATCTTCTGTTAGTTTCTAGATTTACCAGTGTTTAGTGTTTAAGCAGGGTAACCAATAACTGTGCTAGATGTTGTTGAAGAGCCCTGATGTGAACATAATCTATAAACTGGGCTTAAACATATCTTCGTGAGGTCAGTGCATGATGGAGGGCTCTCTACAAATATCAGCTATCAATGCTCTGGTTTCGCAGGGGAGCCGACGTCAATTTCCCTACCGAAAGCATGCCTTATGATGCATATGATCATAAAAGTGGTTCCACAGACACTGAACTGCCCATTTATTAGGTACAACTACCATATACAATTCCTACTTTGTTAATAAACCATTAAAGAGTGTTGCCCAACTGTTGCTGTTCATCACATTGTCACCATCACCTTCCCAAAGAAAACTATTTTTTTCCATTTACATTTTTATATCATTTTAACACAGTAACTTTTATGATGAACAGACCAAAAGAAAGTCCAAAATGACTTGCAAAGTAGGGGTACCTAATAAATTAGGTACACACATTTTTATATACATGTACACATATAGGCATGCATATTATATATTTATATATATATATATATAACATGTGCACCTTTTCTCATGTATGTATGTATGCATATATAAAGCAAAGCAAGAAGAATATATGTCTTCATGTTTTATAGCTTCTCAGTAAGAGCGGTGAGCTGTTACATGAGAGGGGTTAGGGTTAGGGTTAGGGTTAGGTCACCGCCTTACGCCGTCTTATGATGCTCTGCTGTTCTGTCATGTGAGAAAAACAGAAAAGTGTCTTCAGCTTCCCCTTCGTCCAGCTTTCTCACCTGAGCTGAGTGCACCAATCCTCAGGCCTTTTCCCAATAGCCTTATAATCTGTTGAACTCATGTGTTGCTTGTCAGAGACGGACGATCGCATGCGTGCCTTCGCCGAGAAGGTGTTCGGGTGTGATACCAAGGATGAAGACAGCCGCGAGGAGATCTCCCTGTTCGACGTGGGTGAAGACTGCCCCATCCTGCACCAGGAACTGGCACACCACATAGCCACTGATGACGATGTTGAGAGACGGTGAGGACAGCCACCAAGTAACAGTAAAACACGTATTTTCCTGCCCCAGTCACGCCCTGAACTAATCAGCCAATTAACTGCCTTAATTGCTGAAAAACAGCTAGCAGATTCTGTTTAGCTTTAAAGTTTTGGCAAAATTAACATTTAACCCACAAAAACGAAATTAACGTTTAGTTTTTGTGGGTGTTTATTAATTCTTAAACGTATAAGGTTTAATTAGTAATTTTGATAAGGTTAACAGGTCTCCACAAGTTTTCATTTATTATTGGACACATAATAAGACCTGGATAGTCATTTTGATAAGGCTTAAAGATGCCCTCAAGTTTTCATATGTTGGTAGCCACCTAGCTGAGTTTGTTTACAATGCTGTTTTGGTGATACTATCAGATATCACAGTTTGCATTCTTTATTAGCCAACTAATCTATTTAGAAGTTTCATTATTAGTAAAACAAACAGGTACCCACAAATTCCCTTAAGGTTTCGTGCATCATTAGCCAACCACATCTTGTTGCATTGCTCAAACTTGGCATTGGGTTGCGCTTGTGGTTGTTAGGGTCACTGCTTTAGCCATAAATCAATGATAGGACTGTACAAGTGTGGCTGCATTAATATTTATCTTGGAATACTTTAAAAAATGAGCAGCTATTTTAAGCTGAGTGCTTTTTATCTCTAATTTACAGTAAGAAGCACCTCATGCGTGCTCAAGAGACTGTTGCTCCTCTGCTGGAGAGGCCAACCTACTTGGAGGTCCCTCACTTCCAAAGGGTGGCCATCACTGGTGACTACGCAGCTGGGGTGGGTTTCCGTTAATACGTTTCACATATCTGTCCTGATGAAACCCAAGCTTGGTGTTGTGCAAGGCTAGATTTTTGTGAGTCACGGACCGAGTGCAAGAATAGATAATCCAGGGCAATAACAGCCTTTTAGGAGACAGATGCCAATCCTATATTGGGTTTCAGAAATCTAGCTGTGACATTTAAAGTGAGGAAATACAAGGAGTGGCACAACCATGCCAGAATATTTAACATAATGTCCATCTTATGATGTTCATCTTTGATTCCTCTGACTTCTGTAAAGCCACTGATAAAATGATTTGACACTTCCAAATTCTTTTAATCAGCATCTGTGGCCTGCTCTGTGTCATTCAATTCATTTAACCTTAAATTATAAATGTTCTAACTACTACAAGCATTTCCAAAATCATGACATAAAACCTGAAATTGTGTTTATAGATTTATGAAATTTCAATGTGTTTTCCTTTCAGGTGACAATGGATGACTTTGAGCTGGCCTGCAAGGGTCTGTACCGTGCTTTGACCATAAGGGAGAAATACATGAGACTGGCCTACCAGAGATTCCCCAACACCCCATCCCAGTATCTGCGTGAAATCGAGGGAGAAAAGTGGAAGCCAGAGGACCAGGTACACCCAGGTAAGAAAGAGGGAAATGCTGTTTTAAAGTGTCTGGCAGAACATAATCTAGTGCTCAGAATCCTCTAACATAAATTGACAAAAGCTCTGTTTTCATATTTGCACAGATGAAAATGACTAAAGTTATTGATGGTCTTCATGACAGCAATTTCTGCTCATTTAAAAGTACATCATGAGAGTTTAATGTGCTGAGTTTTGTGTGGCAGTGTTCACTCCCCCCGCTGCAAAAGGAGAGGATCCCTTCAACACAAAGTCTCTGCCTCCCAAACTCGGCTACGTGGCCCGTATTCGGGATGGTGTCATGTGTGTCTATAAAGATCAAGCAGCTGCAGATAAACATGAGCCCTTGCCCCTGCCTGCTCCTGACTACAACACCTTCATCGATGACATGAACTTCCTGATTGCCCTTATTGCCCAGGGCCCAACGTAAGTTCTCCCGAAATATTCTAGAGCCTAGCGTAGGGAAGAATGGCAACCAAAATCTTAAAAGATCATCAGAGGTGGAAGACTTTTTCCTTTCAGCCCACTTTGAAATTCAACTCAAATACCCAATACAGTTTCTTCCCACATCTTGCCTCCCAAACACAGCCTGGGCTCAAACTACTAAGACAGTTCTGACCAGTTATCACAAATATTACATAGAATATTACATCACACAGGTCCTACATGGTGCAAAAAGCTTTACAGTCTAGAGGTTTGGTCAAAGGTCAATAGCCCATAGTCATAAAGCAATTTAGTGATAAATAATAAAGCTAGGAGTTTGTATTTTAAATTCTTTTGAACAATAGACTATATTTGCAATATTTTGTTTTGTGGTGTTTTTTATTGGGTTGCATGTATTTTTTTGCATTCTTTTGTCTGGGGCTCTTCAGAAAGACATACACTCACCGTCGTCTGAAGTTCCTCTCATCCAAGTTCAACGTGCATGAGATGCTGAACGAGATGGAGGAGATGAAAGAGCTGAAGAACAATCCGCACAGAGACTTCTACAACTGCAGGAAGGTAGTGATTGGGACAGATTCATCTGAGAAACTTTACAACACTACAGCACTCATAAACTCCTTAATTAAGAAAAGACAACATGTGAAGGGGTCTTCACTTTTTTACTAGTTTCTAGTGGGCATTCAGATTCAACTTTTTAGTAGATATTTTTTTCCTTCTTTACATCAACTGTCTTACATTTCTGCTCTGTCTGTAGGTGGACACTCACATCCATGCTGCCGCCTGCATGAATCAGAAGCACCTCCTGCGCTTCATCAAGAAGTCGTACCGTGTGGACGCAGACAGAGTGGTGTACAGCAGTAAGGGTAAAGAGATGACCATGAAGGAGCTCTTCGAATCCCTCAAGCTGCATCCCTACGACCTGACTGTGGATTCACTGGACGTGCACGCTGTATGTTCCTAAATAGCAGTGGAAGCTCAGGGATTTCATTTTGCTATTGAGATTTAAATGTTTTTAATATTGGTGTTTGTTTTATGAATAGTATAACACTATCATATTACATTTCCTGTTTTTCCTCCCTACAATTAATCTCTCATTATTTTTTTAACTAAAAGAAGATCAGTAATGTAATTTGGAAGAGATTGGACTAGTGCATTTGTTCTTGAAAAGGATGCGTAATTTCCTCACATTTCCAATGGAAGGTATGATAGCCTAGACATAGCTTTAATATTTGAAATCAAACAGATCTAGACAAGCTCCCTTTCGCTTCATAGCAGATAGAATAGCATTAATTTAGTAAAGTAGATTCATTCATTCCATCCAGCAAGACCGAAATCACATTACCTTGTGAGAGGTACTTTCACAATATTTTATTTTCCTACTCTTTCTAATTAGAACATCAAAAGAAAATGTCCTGTTTTCAGTTTAAAACCCTCTGGTATGACAAGAATAACTGCCATTTGAAGTGAGAACGTTCTAAAGATCCCCTCAGAGTGAATTTCATTTCAGATAAAAAAAATATTTGATCCTCCATCTAGGTAAAGATCAGTGGTTCAGTGGGTTTCAGGGTTGTCATGCCAGCCTCAGAGATAAACAAAAATATATCACCCTTATGACCATTTAAACTGACTATATATTCACCTCTGACATTCCTTTTGTAATCTGATCCTTGTTCCTAATCCTGTAGGGCAGACAAACCTTCCAGCGCTTTGATAAGTTCAATGCCAAGTACAACCCTGTGGGTGCCAGTGAGCTGCGTGATCTTTACCTTAAGACTGAGAACCACATTTCAGGAGAGTACTTTGCTACCATCATCAAGGTGAGGACTGAAAGGTTAAATACAGTGTGAAATAGCCAATGCTGAATTTGGTCAAATCATATTTTACAGTCATGCTTCTTAAAGTAAACGCCGGTCATTTTGAAATAATAGCAATTGTGGCTACAGATAAAAGCACAGATTCTAAATCAGTGGTTCCCAACCTTTTTTCCTTGAAGCCCCCCTTGTCTGTGTCCAAAACAAGTCAGGCCCCCCCAACCCCAACTCCTACCCACACAGTGATTAATTACAAACTTTTATTTGCAAAAAATAAACAGCGTTTGTAGGTTTTTGATCTTATACTCTTATACACACACACACTTTTACATTTCTCAGACATTAGGATTTTAGGAATTTTATGAATATAATTTTGGTAACCTCAGTGCAGACAAACTTGTGCGATCTCTCGTGCCCCCCTAAGGGGGGCCCGGACCCCAGGTTGGGAACCACTGTTCAAAACTGTTGGTGATCAGTTGAGTTGGTGCAACATTTGTGTTTGTAAAGAAAGAAACATGGTTCTGTTTATGTAAAAAAGTCAAAAGTGCTAATCATGTAATAGATTGTTTAATTACAGTTAATAATGACACTGTTTTATGAGTGGGACAGTAACTGAATCTGTATGGCACAGGAAGTGGCTAGTGACCTTGAGGACGCCAGGTACCAGTACGCTGAGCCTCGTCTGTCCATCTATGGCTGCAATGCAAATGAGTGGACAAAGCTGTCCAGCTGGTTCAACAAGCACAGGGTGTATTGTCCCAACCTCAAGTGGATGATTCAAGTGCCTAGAATCTAGTATGTTTCTTTTTTAAGCCAGTGTTAAGTTACTAATATGGTGACAACACTGAATATTACAACGATAAAAATGTTTCCCCAGATTTTACCCAATGCTCAACTCAACCTGATCCTGTTTCCCCATCTTTCAGTGACATTTTCAGAGGGAGGAACTTTGTGCCACACTTTGGAAAAATGCTGGAGAACATCTTCCTCCCCGTTTTCCAGGCCACCATTGACCCGGAGTCCAATCCTGAGCTCAGCATCTTCCTGAAGCATGTGAGTGACCCTAAAACCACTTTTTGTGTAATGTATGGTTAGGAAAATGAAATGAAGAAATCCAGAATACATGATTTTCTGCTTACATCAATTGTTTTTTTCTCTCCATCTCACCACAGATCACAGGCTTTGACAGTGTGGATGATGAATCCAAACATAGTGGTCACATGTTCTCCACCAAGAGCCCTAAGCCAGAACAGTGGGACATAGCGAAGAACCCATCTTACACATATTGGATTTACTATATGTATGCCAACATCGCTGTGCTGAATCAGCTGCGCAAGTATGTGGCCAGACTGAGCTACATTCTTCCACCATGACTATTTAAAAGGCATTTGTACACAGCTATCAGAATTGTAACAGTGCAATAGTCATTGCCTTTGTAAAAGTCATTAAAATGTGTATTTGTGCTATTTCAGAGAGAGAGGAATGAACACATTCCAGTTCAGGCCTCACTGTGGAGAGGCTGGAGCTGTCACTCACCTCTTGGCCTGCTTTATGACTGCTGATAACATCTCGCACGGCCTGAACCTCAAGAAGGTCAGTGTTCTACAGCCCCCACCAGCAGGGGGCTCCACTCCAGTCATGCATCTTAAATGAACAGATAGGACTTCAGCTGGAATGCCAGAAATATGAAATTGACGAAATATTTTGAGATTGTATTAAATGCTCACAATAATCCTGTTGCTTTTAAATAGAGTCATGCAGTAATAATTCCACATGTGTCAAAGAAAAAGTACAATTTTCTCAAGATCATATTTGAAGTGAAGTGAAAGTGATCATTCGGTCATACGTGAACGCACCACTGCACACAGTGTGAACAGCACGAAATTCACCCTCTGCATTTAACCCATTCACCAAGTGAAGCAGGGAGCAGCCAGGAACACAGCGCCCGGGGAGCAGTGCGTGGGGATGGTACCTTGCTCAGGGTACCTCAGCGGTGCCTAGCTGTCTTGGGAATGGAACTATTGGTTTAGTTACATTATACCTAACTATCTCCTTTAATGAGACCCTGAAAACACGAACTCACTTGCAGACATTCTTTATCTAGCACCTGTTCGTTATCAGTGTGTGATGTAACTTTGTCTGTTCCACAGAGTCCAGTCCTGCAGTATCTGTACTTCTTGACCCAGCTCCCAATTGCCATGTCTCCCCTCAGCAATAACAGCCTTTTCTTGGAGTACAACAAGAACCCACTGCTGGAGTTCCACCAGAAGGGCCTGGTGGTGTCCCTGTCTACTGATGACCCCATGCAGTTCCATTACACCAAGGTAAGATCTGACCATGCAGTTATAATACAAAACCTGTTTGGTGAGCATATAAAATAATTCCAATTTGTTAAACCTGTGTAAATAACCTATAGATTATATAACTAAGAACACCATTGCCTAATGTTTAAAGAACTGCTGACAATATTTCCCCTAATTTTCAAATAAATATATTATTCTTTAAAGCAAATGACAGAACATCAAAATAAGAGAAACGATGCAGTGTTTACAGAACAAATCTCTCGTTCACTCAAACAAAATGGCAGTAATTGCCTTTGACCCTCTTCTAGTAGTGTTTTACCACTCAACTGGTTTTATTGTAAGAGGAGAGTGTTGATTACAGCAGTGTTTTTTTACACTTTTCCTCATTAAGTCACTAAGCAGTACCTCAGCAGAATGAGGTGCTTGTGTTGGAATTCACCAGACACCGGCATGGAACAGTCGTCATACTCATAGAGATGCAGTTTTTCCGGGGCTGTTCATTCATGCATGTGGGCCTGACACACATAGTGTCATCCAGTATCATATCAAGTTCAGTATATGAAGTAAAAGTCTAAAATATAAAATATATGAAATATAATCTTAGTGTAAAATAAACCCCAAACAAATATAAAACCCCAACTGAACAAATGACCTTCCGTTCTCTATTCTCTTTTCATGAAATTATCTGTCATGTCTCTTCAGGAGCCACTGATGGAAGAGTACGCCATCGCAGCCCAAG
Source organism: Hemigrammopetersius urotaenia (assembly GCA_037974485.1). Lineage (NCBI taxonomy): Eukaryota > Metazoa > Chordata > Actinopteri > Characiformes > Alestidae > Hemigrammopetersius > Hemigrammopetersius urotaenia. The sequence goes on from JBBPDC010000017.1 coordinate 14,282,845, forward strand.
TGTTCAAGCTCAGCACCTGCGACATGTGTGAGATCGCAAGAAACAGCGTCCTGCAGAGCGGCTTGGCACACGAAGTATGAAAGCCACTCTTTACTCACGTTTTAGTGGATGTGCTACTGGAATGTAAATGAACTGTTAAGGAATAAAGAAGTCCCTTAGAGCTGAATTTCATACTCAGTATTTATCACTATGACAACAGGTACTAGCAGTGTTCTTTTAATACAGAACTAAAATTTATTTTTAATTTCATTTGAATATGAATTATTTGTCATTATAACTTTGATATAATAGTCTGATGCTTATATGTGAATAACAGGCACTTGTTGCACTGCAATATCATTTTTATTTCTCTAATTATTTTCTTATCCTTTTACTCCCAATAGGAGAAAGTACACTTCCTGGGAAATCATTACCTGCTGGAGGGTCCAGAAGGCAATGACATCCGTAAGACAAATGTGGCTCAGATCCGGATGGCCTATCGCTATGAGACTCTATGCTATGAGCTCAACCTCATCAAAGAAGGCGTGAAGGGCGAATAAGTGCCTGAGCTCACACAGACACACACACAGGAAAAAAGCCGTAGGTATCCTATCCATTGTTATCTGACAAAAATTGTTAAGACATGCTATATAATAAATTAAATGCGTCTCATTTAAGCCTGTTTTGGCATTTGAAGACAGTTTTTGTCCCTCTTTTCATTTTAATGAACAAAACATAAACAAAAGTTTACATAAATGTGTATGTGTAATACATAACTCCTGCTACATAATCAGTTTCTAAATATTCTTCATCAATAAAAACACTCAGTGGTTTATATTTTATTCATTATGACTAATTTTGGACTAAATTATTGAAGTGTTAACCATTCAGCCTTTACAGTTGCATTTTCTTTTTGTCCAGTCTTTTTGTCCCGTTATATATATATATAGTCCAGTCTTATATATAACAAATATAGGTGTGTGTGTTCTGTTCAAAGGTCTTGAGCCACCATTTATTGATTATTGCTTCCAAAGAACCAGACTTTCTTTGTTGTTCAGGCTTCCTTAAGTCATCTAACTGAACCAGTGAATAAACAGTTACAGATGATTCCAGATGATCAGGCTGGTGATTAGTCTACTGGTGGTGATGAATAATGAGTCACTGGAACACTTTTACACTTTTATTTAGACACCTTGTATCTTTAGGTACATTGCAGCCTGTCACAGTAAATCATTTGGTCCAGTTTCTTATTTAATCTAATTTTTAATTTTGTAATGGTGATTTAAAGCAAAATATAAAGAATGATGGGTGTCTCAAGACTTTCACACTGACACACACACACACACACAATATAAATATAAATATCAGATACCTGTCTGAGAATGAAAGAAAGCACCTTGATGATGACAACCTATGAAGTCTTGAAACTTACTGTAGTCATCTAAAGGAAATGATTTTACCTCAATAAAACAAATCAGTTTGTTAATGACTGTTTGTTTTGTGTTTCATTAAATTTTTTCCATTTTGCTCCATTCTGGCTGATAAGGGTAAATGACGTGGGGTGAGTAGGGTGAGATGATGATGATGTGGAGCAGGACAGTGGGGAGAGGAGTCTCAGTCGGAGCTCAGAGTTTGAGAGGGTTGACACACTGACAGCCGGAGGACTTGTGTCCACCTCTACCACACAACCAGGGAAACTAAGCAAGCTGTAGCTCAGTCTAAAGCGCTAGAAATATTGCAGAAACTTAACGAACGACGACCTGAAACCGAGGTTCGTCTGAACCGGCGGGTTCTCGGACACCTCTCGACTCTGAAAACTTTTTTGAGGAATAACCAGAAAGTTAGCTACCAGGCTAACTAGCATGCTAGCTCCCTGATGCGTCGGGAGGAGCACGGAACGGTCTTTGGGTCCAGCTAAAGTGGAATTGCCAGTCAGAGTGACTTCGGTGCCTTTTTTGGTCTTGTTTTCTTCTCTCACGAATCCTATCCTGGAGAAGAGAGTGAAGAGGTCTGCCAGAGTGCTTATCTTTCCAAAAGCAGAGGCGTAAAGTGACTGGAGATGAGGAGCTTTGTGGAAATCATCCCTCTTTGAGTAACTTCTCCATAACTTACTTTTCTCAAAAGTCTAACTGACCAAAGGTGAGTGTTTTGGAACATGTTTAATATGAAGGTATATGTTGAGTTTGTAATCCCTTTATTACTGGTGGAGTCTTCTTCAGGAAAGGCATATGGGTCTGGACACCCTTGAAATGATCCTACATTAAACATGTGCTCTAAAATCTGGCTGTGAAATGTTTAAGCTCTGTGTTTACATCCAGGGAAATCAGGTTTAATTAATCAGCATCCATGTCTGATCTTATGGGGATCATTTGCAAGTCATAACGGTTTTGCCTTGCACTCTGTGTTCTCCTAAACTCTTGATTCCCACGCTCACATGTCCTAAACTACCCCACCCGTAGCACTTTGCCCCTAAAGCACCCCACCCGTGGCAAGTTTCCTCATGCACTGATACCTGAAGTGGGAGGAACACGTGTGATTCAGAGCTGCAATTAGACCTCTTTAGGTCTGTGTGATGGTTGGGTGTCCTTTGAGGAGTGCTATTTAATAGTGTCTTCTTTATACTGTGTGTGTGTGTGTGTGTGTGTGTGTATGTATGTATGCATGGTATGTATTTATCCCTACCTCCAGAAGCACAAGCAGTAATTGTGCACTTTAGTTGTGTTATGGGTAAAACTGTAAGCAGGTGTCTCAGACAACAAAGCCAGGACTTTTATCTTGGGTGTGAAGCAGCCGTTTGATGTGAAAAGATCTCTTCTTCACCCCTGACTGAGAAATGAGAAGTTAGGACACAAGCTTTCTTTCTTTTTCTTTTTCCCTAATTTGGTCTTCTCTTATTGAAAGCATGAGTGACAGCTTCATCAGAGTCACTTTAATCACTCATGCTTGTTTTCAAACTGCCACAGCATCATTGGATCTTACTTGGTCTCCTGGCCATGGATGGCCGTAGCATCTCTGTTGTCCAATGGTGTATGGACCCTTAGACAACCGAACTCAAGAGCCTGACTTGTCAGTTATTATTCTGCAGTGAAATAAAGCCAAATTCCAGCATTAGTATGTTTGATGAGTTGACTTAATTTGGCATTAAAACTACATCCACAAAATAAACTGACAGGTCAAGTGAACCAGTAAGAACGGGAGAGAATGTTTTAGAGCAGTGTGAAAAATTAGAGATCATTGCAAATTCTCCCAAAAATCAAACACAGTTCTGGCACATCAACCACACATTTATGTTTGTTTGGTTTAGTATTCGTTTGGCCAGTGTGCCCTGCCCATGAGATGTGGGAATTCTGCCACCAGCCAGTGTTACTACTTACCTTTTTTATGCCCAGTTGGTCAGTAGGTCAGAATCACTCAGTGCATCCCTTTGGCTGCCTTTTGTTCAAGTCTTTTGAAATCAACATAAAATTAGGGTTTTTGAAACAAAGTTTACTCTGAACAAGTAGAAGCACTGTATGATAAAGCATGGCATCCCTAGCCTTCACAGCTCCAAAACCTTGAAAAGACACCAGGGCCACTAAAAGTGTTACCATATATACTAATCAGATCTACTGACATGTGGTTTATTTGTGCCTGAAATACAATTGTTTGGGGTAAGCCAAAATGTTTAATTGCCAACAGACATTGCCAGAATGTTTCATTGCAGGCAGAGCTGGGTCTGTTGAATTAGCGGACAAACCCGTCTGAATCATGCGTCTTTCCAAAAAAAGCCTGGAATGCATCTCCATGACAAATCTGCTAAACCATCATTATGGACTTTCTGCTGATCCTTGCTTCCTGCGTCTCAGGAAACACAAGCTAAACCTTCCTGCAAAACAGCCAGACAGCCAGACAGACAGACAGACAGACAGACAGACAGACAGACAGACAGACAGACAGACAGACAGACACACACACACACACACACACACACACACACACAAAAATTCACACAAGTGGGTCAGTCAGTTGATGTGGTGAATCAGGGGGATGGGTTCTGGCTCTGATCTTCCTGGGATTCCAGTGCATACGTTCAATTTAGGTCAGCCAGAACAAAGGCACCTTTTTTGGGCCGGCAGCCGCACTGTTTCTGGTTATATGTACCCATCCTAACCTCCAGTTACCCATTGGCTGCTGTGGAATGCAGCACATAGAATTATTAGTATGCTGTAGATGCTCAGTACTGAGGAATTCCATCATGTCTTCCTGTCTGAGCGCTTTCAGACTCCTCAGCACAACACGCAACGTGTCCAAAACACTTTGGCTGTAGATGAGGGCCTGCATTATGGCTGCCAGGTCCATCGAAGCTTCAGCAGTAGCCTGAGAGACAGAATCCCTTGAAGAATTTCAAGTGCTCTTTATTTGCGTTCAGCTTGTTACACAGACACAGCCGATTACTAACATGCATGAAATGCTGCATATTTCGTTTTTTTCCCCTTTTGATTGATGTGCCGAAAGCCCTTTTAAAGGGTGCTATTGTGCGTTAACAAGATGCTGTCTATTTTGTGAGTATGGATGTAAAAATACTTGGGATGCCTGTCCTTTTCGTGCCATGCTGAAAGGCCTTTTCTGAGAGTGGTGAAATTGAATTACATTATTCTTGAGTGTGTTAATGCATGGTAGTACTTGGGGAGACCCAGCTGGAGAGGGAGGGGGCGGCTGAGGGAAACGGGACACGGGGGCGGGGAACGGTTGCCGTGGGTGATGGGCCTCTGCAGAAGACCTGCACAATGCCTCCTGTTCCTACTGTTGTCTCTCTCTCTTTATCTGTCTCTCTCTCTGTCCCCCTCAATTCTGTTTTATTTTTGGCCGTACCACTGACCTTGGCAGAGACAATTCTCTGCAGCTTCCTCCCTTTATACAAATCCATGCAGTGCTTCTTACAGCTTCTATCCTTTGCATTCCTATGGTGTTTTTAACCCAGTCTATTAACCAGCACCCTGTGCTGCCATCACAATTTAACTTCTGTCTTTTTGTTTTTTGTTTTTTTTTTTGCGTCATAGGATGCCGTGTGATGGCAGAATGCCACAGAACCTGGAAACTTAGCTTCTTAGACAAAGGAGCAGCCGTGAGCTTTAATCCTGGACCAATCTCCTGACTGCGATATCTTATCCAACAACAGTACAAATGGCACAGAGGCTTCCTCCAGTGATGTGTGTGCAGTGAGGGCTGGCTTGCTCTGTGGCCTGGTCTGGTTGCCATGCTGGCCCTGGGAGCAGACTATGGGAAACAAGGAGGAAGAGGAAGAGGAGGAGGAAGAGCATCGGCTGCATGGCAGTCACCCGTTAAAGACAGACCACTGGGGCGGAACAGTGGTATTAACATCAAACAGAAAATCTCCCAGTTTGAAGGGCTCAGCCACCAGGACGATGGCCATGAAAGTAAGGCCAAGATCCATGGCACCCCTGTCACTCGCACTTTCTCTGGTGATGTGCTCGGAAATGGTGTTTGCTTCGATAATAAAAGTGATGAACTGCATAGGAAATCGAACCTGTCAAAAGCTGTAAACCTAGGCTTGGATTTCAGGGAAAACCAGGCTAGTCACAGGCAGTTTACCGCGGGACGGAAGTCCGATTCGCACCAGGACCGAGCACATTTGAACAAAGCCACTAGCTCGGTCACTGTGCCCAAGCTATCTCCTGTTTTAACCCAAACCCAGTCTTCTGTGAGCAAACTGGATGTTAAAAAGCTGAGGAACAATAGCATAGACTCTAATGATCACTTCACAGATGCAGATGTCACATCTCTACCTCAGTGTATAGAAGATCCTGAGGACTCTTTACCTCCTGGGAATTTTTACACCTCCCGGGGTTTTTGGAAGAGACTGGAGGGTGAAGACTCCCTCTGGGATAAAGCGAAAGACTCCTCATCCCCATCTAAAAGCCTTGTCTCAGGGGAAGCTGCACAGAATCCACCCGAACGTGATGTACCCCCACCTAAGCCACAACGCACATTCCAATACCAAGGAGGTAAAAGCCAGCCTGCACATTTTGCCCAGTGGGAGAAGCGAATTTCTCCTGTAAGCCAATCAAAACAGGGAAGAAAGGTTGATGTCATACGTCCTCCTAGTGGGCCTCCTCCACCGTGTCCGGTCACTTCTACCAATGGCTTTTCCAGAAACAGGAAGAACAGGTGAGTGAAAGCTGTTGAATGCTTATGGCCCTGCTGAGAGTGCTCGGAGTAGTGGCAAGTCCAGATACTTCAGATAATTTTTCAAACATTTTGTCACCTTTATTTTATAGACCTGCTCAGGGAAGTGTAAAAGATCAGATCCATCATATTAAATAATGGGATTAGAATAATGCTGAAATTTAAAGGAATAGTTCAGTTAAAAATATTTATATTGTCATGCTGGTGAGTACTAGCAAGATTACCAAGTATGACTGAACCTTTCCTTTAATTATACATTTTGATGTGGAAAAATAACTGTAGGATCTGGTTATATCATAACTTTGTTGTTGGAATAAAATCGTTTCCTAAAAAAAATCCTTTTCCTTTCCTAAAATATCCTTGATATGTAGTATACTTTAGTGTATCTCTTAAGTCATTTTTGACCAATTCTACTGGTCTGTGGCAGCTTTGGAAAAGTTTTTGTACAGGCAGCAACAATGAATAACTCAAATGTATTGAATTGGTTTCTCATTGTTTTGTCATTGTTCTTGTTAGATATTGCATTGTGTGTTTTTTAAATCGAACCTGTATGCCAATGTGTGTTTGATAAATATACTATCATAGCACAAATTGCTAAAAAATGATGGCTACAGATTTGGGCATGCAGGCTTCAGAAGTGGACCATGAAGAAATGCAAGAAGGTGGCCTGGTATAATAAATTATGTTTTCTTGGGTGGCTGAGTGTATTTGCACTGCTCACTTAAGGAAGGAATAGCACCAGGATGCACTATAGGAAAAAGACAAGCTTTTTGCAAACTGGACATCCACCATCAAGACAATCTTATGGGATATCCAAAGTAACCCCATGCTGTTGATTTTAAAATCTTTTTTAGGGAATGGAGATTTATGATACCAGTCGTGCTGTTCTCTTCCATTTTTTTTGCTGTATTTGTGTGTTGTGCTGGTTGCCAAGTCTTGACAGGCAGTTGACGAGGAAAGGACATGTGCATGCATGGGGGATATTCTCTATTTGGTTCCATCAGTTTTCATTCCACAAAACTGGTATGCAGCTGCAATCCTGTACACAGTAATAGACAGGTGTGAATGTTATGGCTGATCAGTGTATCATGTGTTTCTGACACACACATGTAGTATTTTATTCAGGTTTATTTAGGATTAGTAGGAATGATACGAAATGGGTTATCTTGAATTTGGCAAAACAGATTTGGGTGTAATGTCATTTGATAAAATTGTTCAGTTCAGCTATAATATCGCTGCATGGTGTTCGTCACCTCAGATATGTATATGCACCAAATAATTGTTCCTGGTCCAGGACATTTTACTCAAGACACGGGAAGTGCAGATGATGTCGCTGTATTCTTCTGCAGTATCCTATGAGGAACTTTTATGGCAAGTATTAGTTGTTGGATTAGATATCCAGCATGTGACAAATTGCTGACTGTTATGGAGATAGGCAAAACATGTTAATGAGGAACTCTGCCTTTTTGTGGTTTGGCATAGAAACGAAAGATGGCTAGTTGGAACACTAAAGGCACAACAAATAAAGCATTGGACTTCTAGCTGTTTGAAGGGGCTATTTCAAAGATTGTGGGTTCGAGTCCCGCCAAAGTCGACACATTGTGGCAGCTGGTAGCCTAGTGGTTAGGCAGTTGCCCCTGCATTTAGAAGGTTGTGGATTTGAATCCCAGAACTGCTAGTGGCACAACTGAGGTACCCTAGAGCAAAGTACCGTCCCCACACACTGCTCCCCGCGTGCTGCGTCACTGAATGCCCACTGCTTCACTTGGTGAAAGGGTCAAATAAAAAGAAAGAATATCACTCTGTTCACACTGTGTGCTGTGCTCTGGTGTGTTCACACGTGACTATAAGGGCCACTTTACTTTACTTTACTTTAATCAAATATCAAGCTGTTGCTTTGTTAAAGATGCAGGGCAAGGAGTGGTGATCAAATCTCATTTTCCATTTTGCTGTGGGCATCCACACTTGTGATATTTTGTGAATGATCCATTGTGGTCCATTGTGAAACCTTTCAGTGCTTTTGGCAGACAGACTCTGTTTGTATAACTTTTTGTCCCAGATGCAGAACTGTCTTCTCTGGTTCTAGGCAACATTAACATCACATGCAGATTCGTTTCAATGATATGAAGTGTAATTCTCCGACTTGGGGAATTATCTCTAAACTGTGTTGTGCCAGATATCCTGTCCACTAGTTTCACTTCGCTTGGTGAAGGTTAAGAGGACTTTAGTGAGGGAGTGGGTGGGAGTGTGACTGTCTTGGCTTTGTTCCAGCTGTGATGTCAGGCTCTCTCTGGCTCGGTCTTAGGCTATTGTCTGGACTTGGCCTACTTCTATTTCAGCCAAGAGTGCAGAGGTCGCAAAAGGCTGTTTTTACTCTGGTGTTTACACTTTCCTTTTATCATGTAACTGATTTTTTTCTGATCATTTTGGCCCATTTCCTCTGCTGCACATTCTTTTGTGTCTGCTTTATCTTTCTTTTTGGTGGGTCTGTGGGTTAAAATGAAAAGGCTTTCTTCACTGCAACACTCTCACGCAATGAATGAAGCAACAGGACTTTCAACAGTGCCTCAATCACTTCTATATAATTTTATATCATGTTTGCTTTTCCTCTTTGGCTGGACATGCATACTCATCATAAACTTTGGAGTGTTGACTGAGGCTTGTGATTGAACTTTGAGCACACATGCACAGTAGAACTGTCACTATGGATTATATTAAAAAGAAATAGGCACAACTATAACAAATCATGATCATACAACAAACTGTAACCTTTTAGAGATCCCAAAAATGTTTTTAGGAAAAAAATGGTGTTGCAAACATTTTAGGCCCGCAACTCTCTTGCCTTTGGCATATTGAGTAGATTAAGGTGAAGAAATCAGGTCAAATGTTTTACAGGCTGCAAAGACACAAGGTGTCAAGGTAAAAGTGTTCCAACCGCTTTACATTCAGCACCATCAGTATACTGATCACCGCCTGATCATCTGGAATCATCTGCATATGGTTTTATGTTTGACTTTATCATATGTAGGTCAATGTCTGGCTTAACAAACAAAAAACAAGTAATTTGTCAGGTTCAGGTACTGGACTGAAATTGAGAGCATTTGAAAGAGAGCCTTCATTAAGCCTGGAGAACTATTCCTCAAGACTTTGTTAAAAAAAAATACCGGAAAGTCTGTCTCTTTTGAAAGCAAAATATGAAGAAATGAGCAGTGGCTTTTGCACAGTACTGTGTGTGTCTATAAATACTGAATTTCTCTCAGTGATGACCAGTGTTGTTGGTGCAATGTAATTGGTACAACAAAAAACCTATATAGGCTATATACATATATTTTGTCATATTTTCTTGAAGATACATGACAGGGAAGTGTCATAATGGGAAGGTTTGCATTTAAAAAAAAAATGTTTTTAAATTTATTTATTTATTGTTTTATTTATTATTTTATTTTTCCCGTGAACTCTCTAGTAAATGTCTTGCTTGTTTGCTTTCTGCCAAGCTAGTTGTTAAACAAAAGTGTTTTTAAGTAGGAATGTTTAGCATTGTTTTAAACACTTTAGTGTTCAGTTGCTAGTATATTCAAATACTTAATCAAATTTTCATGACAGTCTGAAGGTTTAGGAAACCAATTTTAAAAGTAGTTTAAATGTATAAAAGCCTGACAAGACCACCTTTTGTCTCCTTCCACAGGAAATCCTTTGAGTTTGAGGACGCAGTTCGGAATCAGAACGGGTCTAGGGGAACAGAGACTCGCCGCTCGGGCCTCTACCATGCCCGGTCTGAGGACAGCATCTATGAGGACATCATCTGTGAGTCTGACTTGGACTCGCTGACTTCAGTCAGAGAGAACCAAAACACAAACATAGTCAAAAAGCTACAATGATGATGATGATTTTTTTTTTAAAGAGTGACTAAGCAGCTGCTCAACATACAGACTGGGCAATAAAATGGCAATTGAAACATGAAAAATGAAATCATATTAATAGCCTGTTTAACATTGTAGATCTCTATTCTATCTCTGGCGAAGGTGTTAGTTTTTGGGTCATATTTAAATACAGAAAGTATGAACACTTTTAAAATGTGCATCAGCAAATAAATGTGTGTCATGACAATTGCTTCCTACGTCTGTCAACTCATCATATCTAGCGGAAGTGCCAAGGGAAAATCCATATGAAGACATCAAACTGTCTCCTATGTGTCTGCCCATCATGCGGTCTCGAAACTGGACCGTTACACAGAGACCTTCCCCTCGCACCCCAAAGGTAATCAGGGTCATCAGTGAAAAGACCAATATGTGGGCAGTCACTAGTACCTGAATTTACTGAATGAAGGGGTTCTTCGAACAGAGCTGATAATGGTACGCGGAAATCCCTACAATAAAACAGAAACTGCGCCTTTTTTTGCTTTTTTGTGGCAATAACTATATATATATATATATATATATTTTTAAATCAATTCAATAAGTCTTGAAAAATACTGAAAAACTGAATTTAATTGACAAATTGCTGTCATTACATCAGTATATGAAACAAGAAAACTATTGAGTGCACAGCTGAAAGCTGGGCAGGGCTTTGTGTCGAGGTCTGAGAGCCACAGGTCCTCCAGGTGTCTCTATACCGTAAACAGGCTCACAGTGGTGCATGTGGAATCGAGAAAGAAACACTTCTCTACCAGACTGAAACTGTGAGAAGAGCAATGGACTAGTCCCCTATTGACTGTACAAATATAGATGTATTTTAGTTGTTGTTAATTATCTCACTAGCCCCTATGATTTTGACGACAGAGATTTGCTGTTTACTTAAAGCCTTGTGCTGTTGCAGCTCATGTTGCTCTGCCCCGCCCACTGAGAAACCTGACACTGACTAATTTGCATACTAACAGGATGTTTAGCTGAGGGGCGGGTAAGGGGGTTCTCTGCCGAGTGCTGTGTGAGACTGCGCACAAACAGAGCAGGAGGGAAAGATCTAACAAGAAGTGAAAACTGTCATCTCATTTGTGCCTTTTCCAGTGGATTTTTCAGCTTCTGTAGAAAATATTGTCCATATTCAGTTTGTGGGTAATCTATTATTTTCTTTCTCAACGTTTGTTTAAGCTCCAGCTACCCGGAGAAGTGCTGTACTACGATCAGGCAGCCACAGTCACTACCGCTTTTAACTATATTTTAAAAGCTGGCGCCAGAAAATCAAGCAATGTCATTATGATATAATCGATAATGTTCTGCCACTGCATTGATGCAGAATCATCCATGTCTGGATGGCAATCCATCGATTATGTGATTCATTTCAACACCCCGACTAAACATGTGGGTAGTGAGAGTTATTTCAACATTTGTTTCATGTGTGAGTCTTTGTTTTGGCTCGCAGCGCACTGCTAGTGCTAACTCCTAATGCTAACATTTTTAGGCATTTTCCTCCAGGATCAATAAAGTATTTTGATTATTTATTTCTCCATGCTGTTGCCGTTTGCAGCATCTGTGGCAGCTACAGACCAGAATCTCCCCCCGTGGATCATCTCAGTGTTTCTCTTGTTTTTGGTTTTGTCCTTCTTAAAGCCCTGCATTTTTATTACAGTAAATTAAATTAAAAGAGGTGAATACAGGTTTACCTTTACATTTTCTTCAAGGGTAATGCATTAAACTTAGTTTAAAATGAAATGAAAGTGGGAGTATATTTGGGTGTACATTTTAGGGTTTACAATATAAAAATAGGCATTTGTAGGCATTTTTTTAAAGCAAAACACAACAACTTGGTTTTTCAATATTCGCAGGTGCTCTTGTAACGTAACCTCAGCGAAAATATATGCGGGGGATTACTGTACATATAAAACATTAAAATAACTTACTTGGCTTCTAGAGTTATTGTACTTGTATTGAAATTTATAAACCTATTTTCGTTTCCACCTTTGTTGGAAATATTTTCGGCCTGTCTTAAATCGGCATGCTGCACTACTTATGGTGGGTTGGAAAAAGTATTAGAAAGACAGTAGTGCTGATCCTGTAGCACTGGAATATTTCAAAATGAAATGGCAAACAAATTATTGCAAGCACACTGGAGATAATAGACTATGAACAGGCAAGCCCAACATGCAACATTTATGTATGTACAGGTCCCTGTAAACCTGTTGTGAAGCCTTGACTTGGTCAAAGCCCTGAATAGAACCCAGCTGAGATGTTGAGGCAGGGCCTCAAATTCATTCTCGAAAACCAGTCTGAATTAAAACAGTTTTGCAGAGAAGAGTGGACTCAGATTCCTCCAAAATAATGTGAAAGACTGATCAAATGATAGGAAATACTTGGAAATATTTCCTTGGAAATATAGGAAATATAGTTGAAGTACCATATTACGTGTATCACAAGGTTCTCTTTGTCTAAATATTCTTTGTTTGAAGTATAAAAGCATTATCTGTGACCAATATGCAGTAAAGGAGAAGATCAGAAAGAAGCAAATACTTCTCGTGGAGCTGTATGTGTAATATATGATACCAGCTTAGGATCAAATAACAGTCTTACAATGTGGTACCTACACCTTCCGTAGGTACCACAATACTGTTACAGATTTTAATCCCTTTGATTTTTTTTTTATAGCTGCCTCCAAAACCCTATACGTTGCGAGCCAACGTGGGCAGGTTGCATGAAGAAGCAGGGGACTTGCAGTCACTGATATCATCCCAAACACCTAAGACAAGTACACAAAAAGCATCAGCAACAAAACATGCTACTTCCTACAGAACTCAGCGCCAGCCTCAGGTACAGAAATGAGTAATGTCAGGATATTTTTGTGTTTGAATTTTGTGCATAAACTGTGAGTGTGAGAGATACCTGTGAGATACCTGTGAAACTGTAGAATATGACATATTAAGGCTAAAGAGGAAAAATAGATGCTTCACATGAGCAGGAGTGTCCTTTCTGAGGAAGAGGGTGAGGGGAAATAGTGAGAAGCTGGATGGAGGAGACAGGAAATACCATTTTTGGAGCTTTTGAGACACTGAGTGTTATCACCCGTGCCATGTGCCACATGCCGACCACTGCTGACTAACCAAGCCATTATTAGTCTCATTTGTCTGTAGAATACAGTAGATGCATTCACGTTCAGGCAGTTTAAAACTATTTATTAAACTATTTGTTTATTTAACACATCTACACACATGAAACTAATGGAAGAAAACTGTTTCCATAGTTCAAGAGATCTAAGCTGGGAGGTAAGAGTTAGCTTGGCTTATTCTGATGTTCATATGTTAGCTCATCATCTAGAAAGAATTTTGTTTTTCATTAGTCCTGAACTATGTACTACAGATGATTACAGCAGTTAACAGATAGTTAGGAGTGTCCAAATTCGTTTAAGTCTCATTACAATCACCGTTCAGTTTGTTTTTGTTCTAGGTCCAGTGTGTTTTATTTTATTTTATTTTATTTTAGAAGAGATTGGTTGAGGTGCGTGGAAATTGTGAAAAGTCTGTCTGTAATACTAATGCTACTTGAAGAATCTATTTCAGAAAGTTCTCAAATACATGCTTAACAATGCAAAGGGTGCATGACAAAATGAGTCTCACCACAAGAACCTAATCGGTTCTTACCACATTTACATGCGTATATAGCTGTAAATGACACAGTTTGTCTATGTACACACGTTTGTCTTATGTCATTTGAGCTTGTTGCCTAAATAATCAGGTGGCTCTAGTGCTGTCGGAGGTCACAGTATTGCACAGTTTGATGCTTTCTTTGTCTGTTTTAATATACCTCATGTATGTTATGAATGATTTAGATATTTGTCTGTTGGCCTTAAAGCAGCCCTATATTGTTATTTTCCTGAGGCCCACATTTTTTCCTATGTGTTACTATGTGTCTGTCAAATGTGTCACATTTACATTTTGTTACCTCTCTTTATCGCATAACATTTAGTAGTTTGAGTGATAAAAGTAAATATTTTTTTTGACACCACAAAAGCTGTGAATTCAAAATAGACTGGGTTTTACATGTGGCTACCCACAGCTTCACTTTGTGAATGGGTTAAATACAGCGAAAGAATTTCACACTGTTCACACTGTGTGCTGTGGCTTCTTCACACTTGACTACAAGGGGCCACTTTACCGTTCTTTACTTTTAGATGTGTTAAGGATTTTTACAAGATCCTACATCATTATTTTATTCAAGGTGTTTTTATTGGGCACTTTAAACATGTGTGTGTGTGGTGCAGTAGGAAATACTCTCAACAGAATTGCTCCAAAGAATTATGCCTTCACCCATAGTAAAACTGATATAGTTTGTTATATGAAGGGCAGTGTGTTTTATCAGAGGAAGAACAGCAGACTCTTTCTTTCCGTTCCTCATGAATTGTGCTGTCATACTGTCAGCAGTCTTAACGTTACCATGGCTACAAATCTTGACTAACTAGTTTCTGTAATGCCAGTGTTAAAAGAAATTCGTTTGTCTGACTCATGAAAAGAGACACCCCTAAATTCACAGGCACTGGCCTGCAGTCCTTTTGATTCTTTCCTCAGAGTATGTGTGGGTTAAGTCAGCAGTGGCTGTGATCAAACCATCCTCTGTGCTCATTGTTTATTTGTTTCTTGTGCAGTACGTGAGCAGGATCCAAGAGATCTTCCAGGCTAAGAGAGGACGGAAGAGAGTAAAAAGTCAGACTAGCACCGGCAGAGGTATCAGTCTACAAATAGCTAAAACAGCTCATTATTGATTGTATTATTTATAATGTAAACAAAAAAGATAATGAACTCTTTACTCTTTACTATCAACATTTCCTGTTTTTTGCAGGACATATAGAAAAGTGACCGTACCATATTTATCTTCTCAATATCTGTCTTCATCTCCTTCTCCCTCTCAAACTCATTGTTTTATGTATCATAGATGAACTGAGTGGTACAGAGAGTGATCCAGAGGACAACACGAAAGGTCTGTTTCTCCTTCCTACTAATACCTGCATTGCAAGATGCTCATTGAGCATCTTATATTATATATACTATGTACTAATCTTTATGCTATATAGTATATATTAAAATAGTTATCACTGTAGTCACAGTCATAGTCACTTTTTACACTGGTTTTCGGGTTAGGTGGATCTCAGCGCCTCGTGTATGTTCAGTCCACTTTGAGGAGGAGACCAGGGTATCGCACTTTAGAGAGGGACCTCATCCAGCTGCAACAAGAACAGCTCTTCCAGCTGTTTGTCGTGGTGTCCCTGAGAAAACATTCTCCCGGAAACACATACTACCCAGAGATCACACAACAGTTCCCCACCAAGGTACATAAAAAACTAAATACATAAAATGTTTTATTTCTGGTTTCTGTCTTGTTAACATTTACAAACTTGTGGAATATCATTTTTCAAGAATCGTAACAGAACAGCTCTGTCTCATGTCTGTGAGACCGTCTGTGAGCACATGTAGCAACTCTCAGGAAGCATGTGTTTATTATTGCAGAATTGATACTTTTGAAATATTAGTCAAATACAATACTGATGTTGAATTCTGTCAGTACCACCTAACAATGAAGTTACTACCATACTGCTAACTAATAGTACCCAATGTTCACAGGGTTGATTTAAACTATTTGACTTTTTCCTGTAGTTTGAGAAGTCCTCCAGACTGTCTCGCGAGGCTGAGGATCGACTGAAGGCCATTCCTAGTTTCTGCTTTCCAGATGCTCAGGACTGGAAGCCATCTGCAGATGCTAACAGGTTACACAGCATCATTCAGCATTATATAGGGCTCCAAACCGAGTCCATTCTTCATGTGTATTTTGAGTCATTTCTTGTGTTTCTGAGTCAGAACTGAAAATCAGCTTAGAATTTACAAACTGATAGTTATAACCAGTCCAAGCTTTGCTAGGGTTTTTCTTGGATCTGTTTTTACCACTTAAACATTGTCATTACTTTCTGTATTATAGTTAAATCTTGAACTTTTTTTTTCTTCTCCTCATCCACAGTGAAACCTTTTCATTTGTCCTGACGGGTGAAGATGGGAGCCGGTGGTTTGGCTATTGTTGCAAAATATTGGTGGGTTGTTAGTAGACATGTTAATTTGGTGTAAAAGTAACAAATACATGCACTAAAATGTAAATGCCTTCTGCTTGAGTCATCTTTGTTTTGACATGTTTTGTATTTGACCACTGTGTTATACAGCCTTGTGGAAAGGGGAAGAGACTGCCAGAAGTTCACTGTATCATCAGTAGGCTGGGTTGCTTCAATTTGTTTGCAAAGGTCAGGGGATTTCCAGACTTTTATTCAGATTTTACAGAAAAATGGACTGGCTCCTCAGGTTGTAATATGATGTCATGGTTTTAGAAGTGCAACCTGAATTCAGAATCATCGTTTTTCATGACCTGAATGTATATGATATATGTTAAAAATCCAAATACTACAAACAGTGGTCATGATACTCACCGTGTAAACAATTGTCTTCCACTATGATGAAGCTTGTTTTATAAGTACAGGTTACCATAGGTCTACTAGAAATGTTTATTTAAATTATGTTCCAAAAATTGTGTGAACGAATCCATTATTATGAATCAGATCAAATCAGGTACACAGTCCATCATTACACCTCATGAGATAATATTTATATTTATTGATGGTTTATATTTATCTTTTCTATGAGAATGGATCTTTCTTCTCATGTGACTTAACCTGTGATAAAAAAAATATAACATTCATTTTCTAAATATAGTAACAAAATGGATTGCTAATCTGTTCTCTGTGAGGTCTCACATTTTGACAGCAGGTGTGTGTTTGTGTGTATGTGTAGATCTTGGAGGAGGTGAAGAGGAGGAGAGAGATCGCTCCAGCACTGGTTCACCCATTTATGCGCAGTGTTATGGAGGCACCATTTCCAGCACCAGGACGCACAATTACTGTCAAAAGCTTCCTGCCCGGTTCCGGAAATGAGGTAAGATCCTCCTGTGTGTTTGTGTGCTTTGAGGAAGTAAATATTGCTGCGGTTTTTGAGGTAACGATTACTTGCTGCAGTTGTCTCTACAATGTTCATAATAAACACATTGCAGTTTGACTACATGGAGCACAGTGAGCGATATTGCTTCCCCCTTTTAAATTGTAACTTTAAGTCTTCTCTCACAGACAAAACTTTGAATGACTGAAGGACACCACCACCAAAACCATAATGTTTTAATGAGTCAAATAATAGCTGATAGATTAAAAAAAAAGTGTTAGTATCTGCTGTGTTTAATTTTTACCCACAGACCACATATCTACTGTTTATTATGATTTGATAATATAAACAACTTTTTTAGTGTGAGCCTGTTTTTGGGCCATTTGCCTAATTTCCAGACAGTTTTTGGCTACATTTAAGCATTCTTGCTGGTAATAGTTTTCTCTACTTCAGTGATGCACATAAAAGCTGTTGTGGAGAGTCTTTATGCTGCTAAACATTTGTGAGTCAGTGAGGTAAAGTCAGGCCAGTGAGCTGTTTCACATTTACTAAAGTAAGTAAGGCCGATCTTTAAAGCTGATCATAGTAAGACGTATGTCTTTGGTTGTGCAGGAACTGAATCTGTGCCGCCCAGTCGACTCACGGCTGGAGCATGTCGATTTTGACAGCCTGCTGCAGTGTCTCAGTGTCACCAGGCTTCTGCAGGTGTTTGCCTCTCTGCTGCTGGAAAGGAGAGTCATCTTCATTGCAGACAAACTCGGGTATGCTTCCTGCTGCTCTCATTAAAGCAGAGAGCTCAGTATATCACTGCTACAGTCACTAAATATCACACAATAGATAATTACTCTGCTTGCTCAATAAGCCACAAAAATAAATCTTGAAGACTGGAGTCCAACATAGTTTGATTTCTCTGCTAACAGACCAGCAAAACCTCAGAATTGACTGCTGAATTGAGCCAGCAATGTTTTTTGGGAAGAAACAATTAGACCAGTTCAGGCTCTAAAGGAACACCTTTAGAGCCTGAGCTGATTATTACAGGGTCATTTTTAATTTCTTATTAGCTAGTTATATTATAGTAACAGCGCATCTTTGCCTTTTCACTTCTCTTCCAGCACCTTGTCCCGCTGCGCACATTCAGCCCTTGCGCTTCTTTACCCGTTCACCTGGCAGCACACTTTTGTACCCGTGCTGCCTGCCAGGATGCTGGACATTTGCTGTTCTCCCACACCCTTCCTCATGGGGGCGCTGTCTCCATCACTGCCTCAGCTACTCGATTTGCCCATTGAGGAGGTCAGTTACTCGAACCCACCAGGTTTAACTTTATTGAAATTGAGTCATTACAAACCTAAGTGGGGAAAATCCCAAAGCACTGTGATTTGGATTTGATTAGCTGCTAGCTCTGATTGTAGTTCTGCTTCTGAATGAATTGCTTTATTTTAACTGCATAATTGTGTAATAGTTTTACAGTAGTGTTAATGAATTTCCTATTTAATCTTAATATCTTAAAGTGGAGTTGTATAAAGCAGGTATTGTATGATAGGGAAGTCTAAGCTAGTGGGTGGATTTGGAATTGTGCAGATGTTTTTCAATAAATAATTTGTAAAAAATAAAATGAATAATTAATTTTAAAAAAAACCCCACACATTTCCTTTCTTGTTCCAGGTGCTCATCGTTGATCTATGTACAGACAAGTTTGTTGTTCAGGTGTGTGTGCTAGATCTTTTTTCAAATGAAGGGGTGTGTATTTGACTTGCTCAAGGCGGTGTCGGGCTTTTATGTTGGAAGGGTGTGTTTTAAGGTTCATGTCTGGGCTAGTGCTATTAATTACACTTTTAAGAATAACATTTGTGCATTGAAGTTTCTTTTTTGTTACTTTTCCTTCCATGTCTGAAATTCTTGCCTGCCTCCCAGCTGGGCGATGAGGATTGTATCCTTCCAAGTAAGCTTCAGGCAGCTCTACAGGAAGTCCTGGAAAATCGGGAGGAGATACTGGAGCTTAGCGAAGATGACAGGAGACAAGGTCAGTAGAAGTTCCATGTTGGCATGTATTGAAAAGAATGAACACGTTGAGCTTCTTCTTGAAACTGGTTGACCTTTGTGTCTGAAGGGCGTGGTCCACTCTGTGCTATCTGAGTCAGTCACTTGTGCCACGTCTCTGCAGGACTCCTGGCTCATTTTTCAGATTGTTAAGCATCTTTCTGAAGTGAGATCAGTCTTGACTGTGATAAAAAACAGATGCTCTAATTAGTGCTCTGTTCTGTGCTCAAAGCTCGATCAGATAGATGATGAAACTACAAAACACTATAAAACATAAAACTAGTGACACTATTAAACACTACATCTACCTTTTTTGAGTGATATAAACTCACCTACACTCTCTGAAAACACCTGAACTTTTATTTTTATAATGTTTTTGATTCTTTTTTAAGTATCTGTTCATTTTTAATGATAAATTATTGACTGGACCATGAACATAGTTATACAATACTTGTTGGAAGGTGTCAAATTTAAAGCATAAGTCAATAACAAACTAAAATCACAAACACAACAATACTTACAATAACAGTATTTAAACTGGATTACTTAAGATAGTAAGCCTGGGTCTTTGAATGCCTTTATTAAAGGGAATACACAGTTATTGTTGAGCATTGACTTCCCCTCTAGTTTTTTTTTTAAACAGAATTTGTGCTGCCAAATATCAACTTTTTTTCACAAATTTTTCAGCTGACTTTCCATTCTTGCTGCAGACATTACGCAGACCTAGACATGTAATTTATTGACTGACCATTGGCAGTGAGAGATAGCTTTACTTATTTGTGCATGTTCTGGCAGTTCTTTCTTTGCTTCACTTTATAATTATTCATATTATAAATAGTCGTGTATTACTGAGCTAATGAACAGGGTTAATACGAAATAAAAGCTGGTCACTACCTCTTAGTTTGATGGTATTAAGGTCACCTACTTTAGCTCTCAACAGTTTTACTTTTTAGGAGTTTCGCAGAGTCTGATGATGTTTCCCATGAACATTCTGTCTGTGCAGACGTGTGTAATCTCAGTGCCCTTGTGTCAGAGGCGTTTGTCCGCTTCTTTGTGGAGCTGGTAGGGCATTATTCACTTCACATAAGCGAGACGGGGCCGAACGGCGTCCGAGAGCTCAACAGAGACACATTCCGGAAGTCTCATCCGTCCCGCGGGGTGCGACAATTCCTCCAGCTCTTTATGGACACGCAGATGTTTGCTGGCTTCATCCAGGACCGAGAGCTCCGCAAGGGGGGAGTCAAGGGTGAGTGAAGACTTTGACAGGCACGAGGCCATGCAAAAATGGCTGAATGTCTAATGACGTGGTAGAAAACCAATTTTAATATAGATCTGAAATCTGATTGATTGATTGAGCAATATTAAAAGTACTCTGTAAAAATGTACATGATCATTTGCATGAGCTGAATTATGTTTTTCATAAAGGGATAAAAACCAATGTGCTGTAACCATCTGTCACACTGCTTGTAAACCATAGACTAACTATATATCCAAAATATATTACTTTGCGTTTTATTATGCTTATATATGATTATGTTGTGAACCTTATTGTTATCTCAAATACAATTATACAGAGAAACAAAATGGTTCCACAAAAAAGCTCAGGTTCCACAGTGCACATATAGTGCATTAGACATTAGATCTAGTTTGCCATTCAGAACAGTGCAAATGTGACCTGATCTGGAAAAATAGGTCACAGTGACCACAAATTCAAAATTGAGGTTTTTGAAAAGATGAAAAAGTAAGCTTTAAAATGATATCTTGGTCAAAGCTGTATCTTAAAAGATTGTCAAGTTACAATCGCTTGAATTACAGTATCACAGCACCATTTTTCAACTGAAAAACCCATTTAAAACTGTTTATAAGTTTTATGTTGATATCTTTAACAATCCAAAGCATCCAAAGAGATGCACCTTGTATTCAACAACAAAATTTTACTACAGGCATTTAGATACCTAGAAAAATATATTAAAGCAGACTAAAGCTTCAGTTACTTGAAAATATGTATTACATACTTATCAAATAACTCCATTTTCACAATTATTTCCTTGATGTAAATTTTCTTTCATATAAGACCAAAAAAAGAAAAATTGAAAAAAATAGAATGCAGACTTCCGACTCATTTTGGCAGATCGGGTCACAATAAGGTATACAATAAGGGGTAGTACAAGAAATACTGAGTGATGTTTGTTTTGGCCAAACTTGTCCTGAGTATGTGGACAGCCCTGTACTGTGCGTGCGTGCGTGCGTGCGTGCGTGCGTGCTTGCGTGCGTGCGTGTGTGTGTCAGTCAAATGTGCAATGAATGACAAATGTGCAGTGTAGTTGAGAACTGTGCAAACAGTATAACAGTTTAAACAAGTACAAATAGCAGCTTGACAGTGCAGTACAGTATGACGAAACTTACTGTACAGTCTGTGAAATTAAATGTGAGTGCAGTATGTGTGACTTTCAGTCTATGTCTTTTGGATAATGTGGCGGTGTATAAGTCCAGAATAGGTGTCGAGAGGTGTACCTCACTTCCTCATTAAAGTATGAATTGAGTATTGGTTTATTTTAATATATTCTATTAATGGGTCACTGTTTTCTAACCTCCACTTAAATAGGACTGTACACATACTTTCATAAAAAGTCGCATTAGACTTTTTTCACCATCTCAGTTCTTTATTTCATCCCCAACACAAACATCAATGAACCGATTGTCCAAAGAATGAGAAGAAACTGCAATGAGGATGGGGAAGCATGTGAAGCGTGTGCCTTAGTCTTGTCTTTCTGTTCCAAAAGGCCTGTTTGAAGTTAGAGCAGCAGAATACCTCGCCTCCTCTCCTGAACCCGAACCCAGCAGCGTCAACAAATTCCTCAAGGGTCTCGGTAAGATAGTCACCTCTACTGCAAAGGGAAAACTGTTTGTAATCCTCCTTTCCTCCCGCTGACGGTTTGTTGTGCTTTCAGGGAACAAGATGAAGTTCTTACAGAAGAAGTGAGGGATTGCGTAAGCAGAGAAAAAGTCCACTGTGGAGAGCCAAGTGACAAAGCCTGTGGTTGTGCTTAGAGGAGGGCTGTGATTCAGGGATCGCTGCAGTGATCTTTCTCTTTGCGGGAAAAACCAACCAGTCGGGTGGAGATGAGGTCAAGCCTGGATTGGGCCTGTTCCACCCTGAAAACGCTCCTGCTGGGAGTGCCTGTGCAGTCGCGTTTGGTTGAAAAACTGGAAATGGATTTTTGTAAACAAGCAACAAAGAAGGACTAAATTAGAGCTGAGAGGAAAGGGAGGAGTGTGTGTCATGTTGTTTAAAACAGAAGGCTTTGGGTTAATTTC
The DNA here is from genome assembly GCA_037974485.1 of Hemigrammopetersius urotaenia. Lineage (NCBI taxonomy): Eukaryota > Metazoa > Chordata > Actinopteri > Characiformes > Alestidae > Hemigrammopetersius > Hemigrammopetersius urotaenia. The sequence continues at coordinate 14,305,256 of JBBPDC010000017.1, forward strand.
TGTAAGACTGGGACTAATGAAGTAGTTCTTTTTACACTAACCCTGATCTTTTTTTGTCTTTTCTAACTCAGAAACAAAACAATTTATTTTAAAGTAAGCAATAATTCTGGAAGGTATTTCCTTTACACCCAAAAGCTTTCCAAATGGGAACAAAGTATTTCAAATGTAACTATAATTAAAACGAAGAGATGTTTCTCATCTCCAGATGTTATGTATTTATAATTCCTCTGAGGCACACTGATCATGCTTCTTAAACGTTTTTGTAAGTGTTTAATCTTTTATCTTTCATTGTTTCTTTTCTTTGTTTGTTTGTTTGTTTTTTTACAAATTAAATGTTTAGATTCTGCAAAGACACTTTTAAAAAATACTTTCACATTTTGTACAGTTTTATATGGGTGTTTTGTATAACCTGTGCCCTTTTCAAATAAATGCCTTCATATGAAATTGTTCTTTTTTTATAATTTGGTAAATATGAGTTATTAGCAATGCACACTTCTCCATGTGTGAATAAGAGGCCTATTTTTAAATACTAGTGAATAAACACAAATCAACCCAAATGAACCACTTGTTCTCCAACTGATTAATCGTATTGTGTGCCCAATCCTTCTCCTGCCACACTGCAGTTTAGCTCCAAGCCTAATCTGACACTTCTAAACCAGGTGTGTTGAATCTCCTAGACTAGGACTGCTGTTCACGCTGACTGCATCATCATGATTACTGATGACATAACAGTGGTGGCTTTGATCAGTGAGAACGGTAAGGCAGTGTACAGAAAGATGGCCTGGCACACCTGTCGTAATATATCCCAATTATTCAAACCAGGGGTGGGCTAAAATACATTACAATTTATTTGCATATTACAAAATACCCCAAAGATAAATTTTATAAAATGTAACAAATAATAAATGTGAAAAACGGTATACTATTTTGGGGGGATTTTTTTTATTTGTACAGTCTTCTGTTTTTTTTTTATAAAGTATTACTGAAGTATTAATGAATGTCATTTCTTTCACTATGTGTATTTAAAATACAATCTAAATTGTGTTCTAAAATGTTAGATGTCAATTTGTCTTGCTTTCTTGTTAAGTCTTGCTTTTGGCTCCTTTATGATACAGTCAGATCACGATCTTCCCCAGAACAGTGAGTTGACGAGGGAGATACGAGTCAGTCAGGATCGGGTTTTCCAGCGCCACCACGCTGAGCACGGAAGCCCCCGGGGCTGTTTGCTGAGTGCACTTCTGTCCATGCTGCTGATTCATGACAGAGCAGCAAAGCATCATCAAGTTTTGTGATGACAGTGCTGTGTACTTATCTGCTCTGATCAAGCGACGTGTTCACTGCTCGCCCTCTCGGGGCATCGAGCACTGCTCGGCTTGAACCTCCGTTGCTCAAAAGAAGAGTAGCGTCGTCTATAGACACACCTCTTCAATGAGCCTTAGTTATTGCTTACTAATTTCTTTTTCCCTGTATTTTATTTTCAAAAACTTCTCTTAACTCCATATCGTCCTTATTTATGCTTTAACCTCTAACAGGATCTGTAGCTGGCGGTAACTTGGTTAAATAGCGGATGTTGATTTAAATATAGCTTTTTTCTTTTCTGAAAATGTCGACTACTAGAGTCCTAATATACGTCACTATGGATAAGAGCGTCTGCTAAATACCGTAAATGATGGGCTTGATTTGTGAGACTGACGAGATGGCTTTACACAGAGGAAGTAAAACACCTCACAGAGTTGCACAGAAACAACAGCTTGTCTCTAAATGCGGACAACAAAAGAGATGGTTCTTCAGGAAACAGTGTGGTCCCTGTCCACTGAAAGTCAATGGCTCCTCTGTGGAGATCTTCCAAAGCAAGTTCCTTAGAGTTCACTGAGAACCTCACATGGACCCTCAACATCAGAATCTTAGCCAAGAAAGTCCAGCATCTCCACTTCCTGCTGTGACTACCCTCATCCTCACTACATTCTACAGAGGAACTGCAGAGGGCATCCTGAACAGCTGCATCATGGCCTGGTTTGGCAATCACACCAGACAGAGAGGACAGCCGAAATGATCCTCAGACTCTCTCTCCCTCCCCACGCGCTACACCCATAAAGCCACCAACATTGTAAATGACCCCACACACCCTTACCACACTCTCCTACCATCTGGCAAACGCTTCTATGGCATACAGGCTTTCACTGTCAGGATGAGAGAGAGAAAATAAACAAAACAGCCACCCTATCTATTAAATATAAATGTATGTGTTATATTGCTGCTGCTATCATCTTTGGGATTTTTTATAAATAAATATACTACTCTTGCTCTTTACTTCATTTGAGACTGAGCTTTATTGTCATTGCACAGAGTACAACACAAGTGGCTCACAATCTTGATGACTTTTACATCTTAAATATTTTTATAAATATATACTGTTTATATAAATATAGATAAAATGTAAGATAGACAAAAGACATTGTAAATATATAATAACATTTAGAATATAGACACTACAGAAATAGACAACCCTTTGCAATATTGACATTTTTCAGAAATTTTGCAATATTGCACCTGGCCCATAGTCAACAGTGATGTTCTCATATAAGGTGCCAATAAACATCAGGGCATAAAACATTCTGTGGCCAGTAGTGCAAACAACTTGGCGTAATGAATATGTGAATTAGTGTCTGTTAAAGTAGAGGTAAGTGTCAGTGTGTCTCTAATGGCTCTGGGGTAAAAACTGATCTTAAATATGTTTGTCCGTGATGTGATTGACCTAAATTAAACGCCTGTCAGAGGGGAGCAGCTTAAACAGATGAGGCCCAGGGTGGGATGCATTTTTTAGAATGCAGGAAGAGCTGAACAGTTTCTTCCAGAGAGGGCAGTGCAGAGCCAGTGAATTTCTGGGTGGTGGTGTTGACTTTCAGGAGAGCTCTTCAGTCCGCTACTGAGCAGTTAGCACATGGAGATGCAGTACGTCAGCACACTCTCTTTTGGATCAGTGGTACAAGGACTGCAGTAAAGAGAAAATGAGAGAAAAGAGAAGCCTTTTTGACTAATACTGTGTTGATAGTCAAAGGGACAACATAAGTCTTTCCACACAGTCCCCTTTAATGTATAGTGTGTTGGGTTCTGCACTATTCATACTGAAGTTACAGTTTACGGCATTTATCAGACGCTTTTATCCAAAGCGACTTCCATTCCCTACCTACAGGGGGCAGTCTCTCCCTGGAGCAACTCGGGGTTAAGGGTCTTGCTCAGGAACCCAGTGGTGGTATGCTGAAGGTAGGATTCAAACCCATGACCTCGGTCTAGAGGCAAGTATCCTCCCCACTATGCCATCACCATTAGGTTTTGGGGTTTGGGTTTTATTTAGAAGTTTAGAGACCTCAGTGGGTGAGTTTATTGAACAGGCTGCCTGTGGTGCCTGTGTTAAAAATAGAGCTGTTAGTGAAGAGCATCCTCACATAGTTTCTGTGGTGGGAGAGTACAGCCTGAAGAGCAGTTGTGATGGCAACCTCTGTACACCTTTTTGATGAGCAGGTGAACTGGTAGGGGTCAAACATGGGTGGGAAGCCGGCTTTGATGTGCCGCAGGATCATCTCAAAGCACTTCATTATGATGGGAGTAAGTGCAACAGGCTGGTAATGACAGTTTTTGGAAGTGGAGTGGTTGTGGCAGACTTCAGACACAGTGGGGTGATGGAGTTCAACAGGGTCAAGATTTTCGTCAGCACATTCCTTCAGCCCTCCTTTCCTGATACACCATGAGGTGCTTGCTTCTTTCCTTGTGTAAATTTTATTACTCTGCTGCTAGAATAGAGTGTCTGACATAATACTGTATTCACGCTCACTTGGAACTCTTTCTGCGTTTTTGGGGTCACACACTGTGGTCCTCTTTGTTGTACATCTGTTCTTCATACTATGCGTAATACTATAGCACACAACACTTTAGCTATACTATAGCTACACTGACACTTCACTCACAACTTTACACTGCACTGTCACTTTACATTGCACTGTCACTTTAGTTTATATTATACAACTCAACCCGCGACTAGTTACTGTTGCTGCACTGCGTTGTCTTTCATGTCTTTAATGTCTTTATATCTATCTGTGAAGAGGGTATTCAAGTAAGAATTTCACTGTACTCTGTACACTGTTTATATGACAATAAACTTCAACTTCAACCCCCCACACATACAACTAGACAAAAGTATTGGGACCCCTGACCATTGGGAATTTGTGGCCATTCATTCTGTAGAGCATTTATGTGGTCAGGCTCTGATGTTGGATGAGAAGGCCTGGCTCACAATCTCCATTCCAGTTCATCCCAAAAGTGTTGGATGCGGTTGGGTTCAAGTTCTTCCACACCAAACTCATCCAGCCATGCCTTTATGGAGCTCGAGTTGTGCACTAGGGCACAGTCATGTTGGAATAAAAAAGGTTATTCTCCAAATTGTGTCTACAAAGTTGAGGAATCTAAAATCTAAAATGTCTGCAGACGCATTAAGATTGCCCATTTCTGGTGCTCGGGGCCATGATTAAATAATAAAAATAAGGTCGTTGGTCTGAAGTTCTCGAGCCTCCAGGCCAGCAGGAGGCACTAACATACACACACCCGCGCGCACACAAACACACACAATAGAAGGAAGGCAGGCGGAAGCTGCTGGAGCTCTTCCTCCGCAGGACCAGCATGGCTGGAACGTCTTCAGTAGCTGGAGAGGTCTTTGTGGACGCTCTGCCGTATTTTGATCAGGGATATGATGCTCCGGGAGTCCGAGAGGCTGTGAGTTTAATATCAGAATGTTGGTTGTTATGTTTTAGATGATGTGAAGTGTTTCAGCTCTGATTGTTGGAGGCGCTGCTGTTTTCTAACAGACACAAGTTCCTAATTTATAAATATCTGCTGTAGTTGTCTGTGTTTTGTGTGTGTATACACATGTTTGTGTTTTTGTGTATATATGTTTGTGTTTTTGTGTATACATGTTTGTGTGTGTTTTTTTGTGTGGCTACGTGTGTGTGTGTGTGTGTGCGCGCGCGTGTGTGTGTGTCTACATTAACTGGTTAACAGAAATCCCGCATAAACTTTATAATAATTATAAAGACCAAGTCAGTGTCATACCGAGGCTCATTAATAAGTTAGAACCTAAAATTTCCAGATTGTCTGTTGAATCAGAAAACTGTACTGATCCCTGAGGAAAATGCTTATATTATGAATAAAGAGACCCAAGAACGAAGTATGAATTCCAAAAAAATCTGCATAAAATGCTCTATATGAAATACACTGATATATACATGCATACTGGGGTATAAATACTATAGATAAGTGGATTAGTAACAACACTAGGTGGTTAGGAGTATGTTACTGAACAGAGATCAGCAGTAGAATAGTAATTTTGTCATAAGTAGGGATATTTCACAGTGTGGGACTCTTGCACATAAGATTTTGCACATACTTATACGGTTTAACGTCCATTTAGAGGCCTATAAACTGACTTCTTAAAAGTACGAAACAGAATAGAACTGACTCACCTGACAATCTCAACTTCTGAATTAGGTGTGCCAACTGAAAGAATCTTGAGATGTTAGGATTTTTAAGTGTATTGATTATGCAGCGCTCCCGTTAGATACTGCACACGCTGGTTTGGCTCAGAAAAATACATGCTTTATTTAAAAGCCAAAGACTTCAAAGGAGCATGTAGTTTTGCAAAGCAGTGATTTTTTTTTGTGCCCTGTACAGAAAATAACTAATGTGCTACATCTCGTACAGAGAAATCAGTGCTGTTAACAGAAATATTTCTACATAACTGTTATTTCTTTGTGATTAAGGCTAATGTATTTTCAGTGAATTTTCTAACACTTTAAAATTAAAATTGTTTGCACTTTAGTAATTAGTTGACTATTAAGATGAAGTGTGATAGAGCAATGTAAACACATGTAGGTACTCCAGGAGCAGGGCAGGAAACCACAGATCTATAAATTAAATCAGTGTTATTTCACTCATTGGTTTAAGTTTGTTATTTTTGGGGAATTTTTGGCACTTTCATTTTGGTTGCTAGTAGGTTTGCCACCCCCTCCAGCTTGTGAATATCTGGAGTTTGGAAGCACTGATGTTGGGGTTGGTTACTTGCTCATATGGTAAAAATCATTAAATCCTCTTTTAACTGATGGACACTTTCCGCCTTCAGGCTGCAGCCCTGGTGGAGGAGGAGACACGGCGATACAGACCTACAAAGAATTACCTAAGTTACCTGCCAACACCAGACTTCTCTACTTTTGAAGTAGGTCTTCCGGTTCAGACGTGCCTTTATTTTCTTGACTGCATACATACTAGCATGAGCCAGCATTTTATTTTTGCATCATGAAGATTTTCAGTAATCGGAATAAGTCTGAATTGTTTGTGTTTTGCCTCCAAAGACGGAAATCATGAGGAATGAGTTTGAAAGGCTCGCTGCCCGCCAGCCCTTGGAGTTGCTCAGCATGAAGAGGTAGATATGCTGGCTAGATAAATCTGTGTTGATAGATACTTTGCTTGTGAGTGTTATTGTAGTTCATCCAGAACTAGTCTCTAAGCCATACTGGTTATATTCTACCTCATATTCACAGTAATGTCATATAATTTGAATATGTGTAAATGTGGACAGGAAACTGCAGACCTGTGTTTTTCGTTTGTTCGTTCGAACGGAGATGAGAACAATATCTAAATTATTCAAACTCAGCAGGAAAGTGAATTACTAGTAATACTAATAGTGGTTAGGAGTATTTTATTGAACATGGCAGAGACCAGTAGTAGATACAGTGGAACTTTTTCCACATTTTGTCACATTACAGCCACAAACATGAATCTATTTTTATTGGAATTCCACGTGAAAGACCAATACAAAGTGGTGTACACTTGAGAAGTGGAACGAAAATCATACATGATT
>JBBPDC010000017.1:14312262-14346909 GCA_037974485.1 Hemigrammopetersius urotaenia
TGTGTGTGTGTGTGTGTGTGTGTGTGTGTGTGTGTGTGTGTTTAAATGAACAACGAACAATACAATATAATAGACAATCTAAATCTTATATACAGAAAATACAATATTACAGAAGTATATACCAGAGTGTACATGAAGTGCATTTGAAATGCTGCAGGTGTTTAGCAGTGTGACAGTTCAGCTGTTTAAGAGGGATATATCTACAATGTATCACTATATTACTATTCATATATATTCATATATATTTTACAAATACATTTCTGTAAATATTCTACAACACAGACATCCATATTCTTTATCTCTCGATTGTATAATGTACATTTTATACTTCACTGTTAGTATAGTCTTTTATTTTAATTGGATTTTATTCTATTTGATACTATTCTATTATATTGTTATCTTAGTTTTTGCTGCTCCTAACTTTGTTCCGTCCACTTTCTGTCGTGACAAAGCAAATTTTCCCACTTGTGGGACCAGTACAGGTTTATCTTATCTTATCTTAGCATAACTCAGTTTACAACACAATAATTAGCCTAACCGCCGTTTTTTTTATTTTTTATTTTTTCCAACTCGGACTAGTACTGGTTGAGTTTCTCATTAGCAAAGAGTTGTAAATTGGATCATTTCTGACAGGAATTGAAAGCATTAAATAATCCCGTTTGGTCTGAAGAGAACTAGGGATGGGGTTGAGACACACACTTGGTTCCCTGGGCCCTCCAGCGGATTATCAAACAATTTTTTTTCTTGAACTGACTCAGTTATTTGCAGCCGCCCTTGACTTGACCCGTTAGAGGGAAAGGCGAGGACACTGATAAAGCAGTAATGAAACTTAAAACAAAAAAGACAAAACACATGTTACTTTCTGTGAAACTTTCTGAATGTTTTCTGAGTAAACTGTACCAGTGTACTTGCACAGGTACATAGGTATGTATATATATGGCCCCAGAATGTTCCAAAGTCGTGTTTGTTTGTTTGTTTGTTTGTTGTTGTTTTTAGTTGTTTGTTGTACTTTTTACTTCTCAGGCTGATCTCAGGCCTGCTGATGGGCTCCGGTGATGACGTGATGACGTCAGTACCGTGCCGTGTCGGACGTCAGGCGGTTCAAAGAGGAGGGAAGATGGCGGACAACAAAGGCCAGGCAGAGACGGACGGCTCGGCTAGCATGGAGGCAGAGCCGGGGGCAACGGTAAACGGAGAGGCCACCGTTCAGCCTACGGATCCGCCAGCCGTTACAGAACACTCCCCGAAAGCCGTAGGTGAGGGACAGGGTAAAGAGAATGTTACTGGAGTGCCGACACCCGCCGCGGCGGACGGCGGAGGGGAGAGCAGCGACGGAGCTGGAGAAGGTGGGGGAGGAGGAGGAGAAGGAGAAGTCAGCATTAGCCGTAGCAGTCCGGACGGCGCCGGGAACCGGAGTTCTGATTCTGCTGAGACTCTGGGCTCCGCAGGTGACAGCGGAGCCCCGGCCAGCGGCACTCCCCCGACTCCCGCTGCCGAGCCCTCGGCCGCTCCCTCCGCTCCCGCCGCCCCCATTAACCTGCTGGATACGTGTGCTGTGTGTAAACAGAGCCTGCAGAGCCACGATTGTGAGCCCAAACTCCTGCCCTGCCTCCACTCCTTCTGCCTGAAATGCATCCCTCAGCCCGAGCGACAGATCAGCGTGGGAGTCCCTGGCCCCCATGGCCAGGACACACACATCGGTGAGTGTACAGAAAGATCGAGAACCGGATTCTGTTCCCAGTTCTGCTCTGTTAACACCGGGTTCAATCTCTCCATCCCGGGCGAGCAGCAGCTGATACAGAACATTTTAACCGAGTGCACCCCCTACGCAACATCTCTTTCTTCGTTTTCTGGCATGGTTTGATCCCTTTCAGCTACAGTTGCTCAAACATCGTCTTCATATTCCTCTGTAATTCGAAAATATTGACATTACAAAGAGAAACGTTTCTATATTCACATCAACGTAGCAAACTGTGTAGCACTGCATATTTTCATAATTGTTAAAACGAATCCACATATTCTTCAGCAATTCTAAAATACTGACATGTTACAAAGAGAAACGTTTCTATATTATCCAAGAATTTGTCATACTTCAGTAGTACTAAAATATTTACATTTTACAAAAACAAACTTTTCAGTATTTGCATCAACATAGCAAACTGTGTACCATGACACATTTCTATCATTCTTTCTTTGTTTTCTAGCATGGTTTGGTGCTGTGTAGTAAAACCCCAAACATCATCTCAATGAATTTTGTCAGTCTCTAAAGTATTGACATGTAACAACAAGAAACATTTTGATATTTGTATCAATGATGGTAGCAGACTGTGTATTTTCAAAATTCTTTCTTCATTTTCTGACATGGATGGTTCCTTTAAGCTACACTTGCTGTGTAGTAAAACCCCAAACATTGTCTTGATATTTTTCAGTAATACAAAAATATTGACAAAATATTAAAAAGAAATGTTTCTATATTTGCCACAACGTAGCAAACTGTGTAGCAGTGCATATTTTCATAATTTAACGTCTTCATTTTCTGACGTGGTTTGGTCCCTATAAGCTACAGTTGCTGTCTAGTAAAACACCAAAAATTATCTCCATGAATATTGTCATTTGTCTGTAATACTAAAATATCGACATGTTACAAAGGGAAAGGTTTCTGTATTTGCATCAATGTAAGTCAGAGTAGTATTTTCCTAATTCTCATTTACTGAGGGGTGTGTGGAGATAATGTTCCTTTTCTTCCAACAGTATAACGTGTAAACTGCTGACTCTCTCTCAGTTCTCTTTCTATGGGTGAACAGAGGAAACAGACTCATGTTCTCCAGCGAAATGAGTGGAAGGACAAAGGCTAAGGATACAGGGTCTTCTATATAGGGATACTTTTTTTTTTTTATAGAAAAATGCTTTGTTATTACTTTAACAATGTGACCCAAGATGACGTCCATTAGTAGTATCAACACAAACAGTACAGTCTTTAGGTAGTGTGTGTGTGTGCATTAACTTCATTGACAGGATTTGACAACAATAACAGGCACTAGCATTGGAGTGTGTGTGTGTATCAAAGAAAACCTCATATCTTTGTTCTGATAGATGATGTGTGCATGACATAGCCATGCCAGGTGTTTTAAGATTTGTAATTTTTTTTGTACAGTTGACACATACCCAGGACATGACCGTTATCTGCACTGTATGTTATTCGCTCAGTGCTTCAGGTTGTTTTAATAGAACAGGAGTTTGTAACTGGCTTGTTTATTATACTTGTAAGATTATCCTTGGTGTAATTTTGAGGGAAGAAAATGCATTGGCAAGAAGCTTGAGGAAGCAGGGGTTCATAAAAACGTATTAATGCAGATTTGAATACTATCTAATGCCATAATATGTTTGGGAAAACATTGATTGAAAACATTGACTTTTATCCGTATTGGCCCTGGACACTTGATGCTCTGTTTAACGTTGAAGGCATGTGAGGTTATCTTGATATATAGGTAGATAGGTAGGTAGAGAGAGCGAGCGAAGGATACATAAGAACATCGTAGTTGATTGATTTTGTACTGACCCCCTTAATAAATGTCCTTTTTGATTGACGTTCAGCAGGTACCAAGCCAACCCATTTCTAATGAATTGCAGGTCTCTGTCTGGCATCATACATGTCACTTTCTTTTCAGCACTACTTTAAGCTGCAGTTTGAATGAACTGAGTGAGCAAGCTGTGTTTCAGCATTGCAGTTGAAGTCAAAATTTACAACTCAAGTAAATCTATTTCAGAGCTTTATTTCATTATGAAGATTAGACATGGACTGCTTGTTGTAAACCAGTGTTCTAAGGCTATGGTGTGTTGAATGTGTACAGACTGCATTACATTTCACATGTGGTAATTCAACTACATACCACTATAGGTTTCGGTGAAGTGAGCAGCATTTAGTCTTGCTTTATATGTTTTCTTGTCAGAATTGATGTTCAGGTACAAGGCCTGGTTATTCTTGTTTACTCTTTGGTGTAGATTTTGTAATCCTTTCAACATCAGGTCAGGATGTGCTTAGAAAGGGGTCCTTAACAAAGACCAGGCTTCTGCAGTGGAAAGGCAAGATGAGAAGAATGTGTTAAAATATGTGCGCTCATAATGATATCCTATAATTGTGAATATATACAGTCTGTTGTGGTAGCCTATTTGGCCGGTGCTCAGATAGAGATGCAGTTGATGTGAGTCAGTCCATATTAGAAGCTCAACACTGTACATTGGAAGACTTTTTAATGTCAAGAGAAAGTGTATGTTCAAAGTAAATGTCATTGAAATTGCACAGAGTATGATTAGGGATGTAGTTCATAGAGCTTCCATTGCAAGTTTAAAGGGAATTTAAGTGATCCTAATTGGGCATACATACAAAATATCTAAACGAGAGTTTTCCAGCTCCACGGCTGCATACACATTAAGAACGGTGGCAGGACCAAATACCTTCTAGAACAAAACTAGATTACTACCATTTAAAATTTAGTTAAAGTGTTAACTAGTAGATCTTGTTTTTTGTTTGTCAAAAATGATGAATTAATAATTTAGTATATTTGATTACTGTAAAACATTGAACAGCAACTATTTACATGAAGTACATGCTACAGCCACATATAGCTTTGAGAGTCAAACATCATAAATTTGGGACTAAAAAAAGTATTTGAAGTAGAGCTATAAGATTTTTCAAGGTTCCATGAATTTATTAAAAGTTTTCACTTAATTTACCCCCGAAGAAAATCCGTGACATGAACTGTGGTATCCTAAATACTGTATGCAACAGGCATGCAGTTTCATTTTGGGCATCTTTTAGTTCCCATAGGCTAGGATAGAAAACAACACACTGAAGCAAAAGCTAACTTAAATATCAAAACCATCAACAATACTGAAACATGTATCTCTGTCAGCAATGTTTAGTGCCTGATGACGACTACAAATCAGCTGGACAGTTCTATTAGGCAGAGTTGGCATTTTATTTACTTTCCGGTGCACTCAGTTGACAGGGAGGGGACTTTTGTATACAGAAAGCACTGCTTACATTTTCTCTGCTTACACGACTTGTGTTTTACGCTAAACTGTAAAGTCATGGGTGTTTCACCATTAAAATTCCCATTTAGTCTTGGCTTTATCTGGATTTGGCAAACTAGCCATAAATAAATCACAGCTGGAGCATTTTTTCTGTTTTTGAAAGAAGAGGGCATAAAAATCACTGGGCAGTTTCTTCATCTTCTGTGCTACTGTTATAGATTGTTCCTTTTGCGATTTTCTATAATTTAAATTATGGTAACATTTATTTAAGATTTAAAATTATTAAAAAAATATTTTCAGATTTTTTTTCAACAATGTTCAATGGTTCAAATGTTTTATGGGAGGCATTAAATGCTCTGTTTAAGTAAATTCTTAAAAAAAAAACATGTTGGAATGGAAGTATTGCAAATGAACATAAGTTTAAATAAAAATCCAAAACCATAGGTTCCTACCTTGGTCTACATCTCATTAGATATTGCTCTAATTCTCTGATTAAAATTAAAAGTTATCCATTTTAAAATAGATCCACCATTTGAATGGGTGGATCTATAGGCCAGAGCCAGAGGCCAGAGCCATTGAAAGTGTTGGTGGGATTGATTTGTTTTGACACTGCATACTTTACATCCAATCTCCAGTGCTTAATATAATGCCATGTGCATTAAGGCTGACGTGTTCCCTGCATCTGTTCTGGTGCTGTGGTGAGCCTGTCCTATCCTGCAGTTTTATTGAACTCACTTTTATGGCCCCCTTTTGTTCAAATGTGCATTTAAGTTTATTCTTCTTATTTACTACTCCTTTTCATACTTAAAATCCATTTGCTTTGACTCTTTCTAGTTTAGATACCCTATAAATTGAATAGCATAGCTGCTGATCCTATATTTCATATATTGTGAAGAACATATTTATAGAGGCCACTATTATACAGGCTGGACTAAGTGATGGCAACAGAGAGAACGGAAGCCAATATGAAGTTCACATGCTGACTGTGGTCGTAATGTCTATATTTCTGCTCCTAAAAACAAAATGCTCCATTAATTTGGGGGTGGGTGTTACTGTTCAACTTGAATGTACTGCTGTTGTTTTGTAATGTGTAGCTGCCATGTCCATAACGTTCACGCGTAGTAACGTTTTCTTTCAAGAGTGAATGTTATTTGTTGGATGGTATTCATATCATTCTCTATTTTGAGGCATTTGTTGTTCAATCTTGTGGCAGTTGTTACATTTTCAGACTGTTTTAGAGCAGAATTTATCGGGAATAACTTGCCATATTGTCATAAGCTTGATGTTTACTAGGGCTGTAGTTGTTATTCATTTGGAGTGAACCGTATTAGCTGTTTTATGGAGCATATGTGACTTGAGCAGAAGCCTCCCAGCACCTCCAGTTAATGAAGGGACAACGTGAATCCACTGCAGTGGCCTTGAGCTTGGAGAGCAGAGTGAGAGACCACTTCTCTACAGTGGCTCACTTCAGCTGCACTCACCAGCCAATCAGGGGCCGACCTGTACAGCTGGGGCTTAGGGGGAACTGGCTGAATGCAGTAAGAGCCAGTGCAAACAGGATCCAACCGGCTTGAACCAGTTCTGGCTGCAGCCGGTTAGATGGGGGAAGTGAATTTGATGGCATGTCAGTGAGATTAGCAGGGGGGCTGGGTGATTAATGGACGTGTGGGGGAGGGGGAGGGCCTTATCAGTCAGCATCTGATTTGAAAATCGGATTAAAATGAAATTGAATTAGGTTAATGGTTACATTAATCTAATGCCCGTGCGCTAGTACACCCAAAAGGGAAATTCGGCCTTGGCCATTGCAGGCAAAGGCCAAATGTGTCTTAAATTCACCATGAATGATAGTTTTCATTAGAATGGATTTTTATAAATTAAACATAAGTTTGCACTGTAATATAGAGCTAATGTGCAGCTCTGGGCCTCAGGCGCAGTTTTTTTTCACAGCTCATTTTTGATGAGGTATTAATGTGAAAATTATGGGATTTTTTTTATCTTCTAGTACTCCTGAATCCCAGTGTTTTTATTGTGCATGTGTGTATTTTTATTAGTGTGTATGTGGGTGTGATGGTGGTGGCACTGTTTCACAGTGCAGGATTGTTAGTTTTAGTATCTTACTTCCTCTCCTATATGTTTAATTTATTATAGTATCCCAGTTCTATGAATTCTCCCTGGGTTCATAGGCATCAAGCTTCTTTGGATAAAAGATGGAACAAAATCTATTTGCATAATATAACTTCAGTTAGTCAGGGTTGATCTATAACTTTGTGGTGCACTATTCTTGCTTCTAGTTTATCAGCAACTATGCACACTTCTAAGCTGTTGTCTGAAGACTTAAAAATAGCTTAATCTTTCACTAGATCTCCAGATATATCCAATCAACAGCACCAGCTGTCAGGAATGTTATCTTTCATGAAATGAGAGCACAATTCAAGGTTCAAGAGCTTTATTTGTCACATACGTAGTTATTCAGGATAACATATATAGTGAAATGGTGATCTGGCCATCTCCTGGATTGTGCAAGATAATATAAAATAAGAATGTAAAAAATAAAATGCTTTGCTGAGTGGTTGTACTTAGAAATCCAGTATGAAGTTAATCAAATTAGGTACGCATTTGCGCAGTGAAGACTAAACTGGTGCTCATTTGTCAAACCAGATACACCAATTCTTGCTTGCGTACCGCTTATGTCAATCCCTGGTAATAACATAAGAATATAGTGCACCTCAGGTGTACCGAATAAGTGAAGTGAATGCCAGATCAAGTGAAGTGAATGATCAGAACAAAAGCAGTTTAAAGGAGCATAATGTCTTGTTCTTAAAGGAACATAGCCTCATTAGAGCTGCAGAAATGTCTGATGTTGGTGTAGTTCAGCCAAGTGACCCCAGGTCAACATTACTGTGCACATCTCCATGCAGTGATTTGCTTCTCTCACTGTTTCTTGTTCCTTTTTTTCCTTTCTGCTAAATTTTAGTCAACGTCATGCGGTGCATGGTGTGTTACCAGGAGTACAAACAGACAGACATGGTGGACAATTACTTTGTGAAGGATACAACAGAGGTCTCCAGCACTTCAACAGAGAAATCGACACAGGTGAGCCAATGCCTGGGGTTGCCTCATGTCAGTAGTGTCTAATTTCACAAACCCAAGTGTTTCAGCATGCATCACAAGGTAACGTTTGCTATGAATGTGAAGCCACAGTTAACCCTCTTTAAATTGGGCCTGTTTTAACACTCTTTGTATGTATGTGTTTGCCTTTGACAATGCAGGTATGCACAAGCTGTGAAGACAATGCCAGTGCCATTGGTTTTTGTGTGGAGTGTAGGGAATGGCTGTGCAAGACTTGCATTGAAGCACATCAGAGGGTAAAGTTCACCAAGGATCATACAATACGCAAAAAAGAGGAGGTCTCCAATGGTAAGTTTTGCGGTAGAGCAAAATGTTTATGTGGCATCTTCCTTACAGTTCTGATATTGCAAAATTAGGACTGCGTAATATGATTATCATTCTTATGATTGTCAAATTTTGCCACAGTGTGCTTTACGAGTGCTTTATGAGTCATGATTCCCTGAAATTCTGGAAAGTTTTGAATTTGAGGAAAGTCTGAAAAGTAAAAAGCCAATAAACATTTGTCACTCCAAATGTTTGAATTTATGTATTTTATACAATAATAATTATTAAGTTCACTTAATCTTAGTAAACTTTGAACAATACTGGTTGAACTGCAGCGAGCAGGTGTGAAAGCTGATATTAAGAAAACGGTGTTGTAACAATTATTAATCTGAAACTGCCATGTTGGGTCCTTGAATACTTGAATTTGTTCATGTTTGTAAGTACAAGATCAAGACGTAGTGTGTGCATTTGTAGTGGATGTCACTGGAAGTAAATTATCAACATAAATATGATTGGCCTCTATGACATGAGTACTGTTTTATCAAAGCAGCAAAAGATTGATTACTCACTTTATCTTTAACACCCACAATACACAACTCTAATAGTACAAATCCTCTTACCTCATTGGTTTGGTTAATAAGCCATGACTGTCTGTTTGATCAAGAGGTTTCCATGCCGTGTTACAGTGTTAAGTGTGTGGACACGCTCTATTAATCATCTGTAGACCACAGTTATGCTTACTGATTTTAAAGCAACTAACGGCTTTGCTTTCTTGTAGATGTAGTTCAACTTGTCCTAAAAGACCAACTTCTCTCTTACTGTCCTCTTATTTGAAGTGGCTAATCTGCACTTCCAGACCCTTCGTGTGTATTGAATTGCCTTCCTCCTATAAGACATGGAGCGAAATAACTGCAGTGGTATTGGTATTGTGTAGACGAAAATAATAATTCCTAGGGTAAACTCACTTGCTCTTTTGGTTATTAGTGATGAATAGCTTAATTCAGAATTTGTTTTTCTCTACTTTTATTTTTCTAATATTGCGATATATAAAACACAAAAATGTGACCTTTTCCCTAAGTAATATTCAGTCCTAGTACCTATTGGCTGTATAGTGTTTACACAGACAATAGCCTGTTAGCATGGCTAAATCAAAGTTGAGATACTGGTTGTTAAACTGTAAATGATCAACAACATTTAGAAAACAATTTCAGTTTATGCATTTTTGTGAAAAAATACATGAACTGACATGGCTGAAAAGCTCAGAGATCTCTGTAGTTCTGCCCCCAGTTCTACAGAAGGGGGTTCCTAAGGCGGTTTCTATGGTAACAGGCAGAGTTTCGAGTGAGTCAGTCGCTTGGCCTGTGCTGTTTTCATTACTGCTAACTCGCCTACAGTCTTCCTCGCTTTGGTCAGGTCTGCAGGGGAACTGTTGAAACATATGGCTCTTTGCAAGTCAGAGCGAGTGATACTTTTTTCTAGCCCAGACTGAATGATGTACAAATATAATGCAAATTTGTCCTACATAGGACAGCTTCTTTAGTCATTAAAGCTGCATAGCATTAATTTTGCCCCAGTTCTGTTGCTGTGCTCAGCACAGCTGAGACAGCACTAATTGGTTAGAGAGATGCATAATAATTGTTAATGCATCTTTCTTTCCATGTTTGCAAACAACTGTGAGGTTGGGTTTTTTGCTTTCAGTTTAAGCCGAGGATCATGGCTGTGTAATACGGCGATATAATAATCTATATGACACAGATAAGAGTTATGATAAATTGTCATAAACTGACACCATTGCTAGTTGATTTTTTGCCCACTAAAAGCTGTAGGCACCCTTTCTTTCTGGGCAGAAAAATAAACATGTAAAATGCACAGTGCATCATTGCAGTGCATACAAATATGAGATTTTGCCCTTTAACAACAAATAAACTGTGAACAAATTAAAATTGGTTGCTACATAATGTTTTAGTTCATATTACTAGGCTTGTTTGAGCTGTGTGTTTGGTTTGTGTAGAGTCGGTGGGTTCATCTGGACAGAGGGCTGTGTTCTGTCCAATCCACAAACAAGAGGCACTCAAGCTCTTTTGTGAGACCTGTGACAAACTGACATGCAGAGACTGTCAGCTGCTGGAGCATAAAGAACACAGGTCAGTCAGCTATACTTTTATTATTGTAATAATTATTATAATATTATTGTATTGGCTATTTTTGTTTTCAGTGGCTTCACCACTTGCCCAGAATGCCACTCTCACAATGTATAGATTAGCACACCAATTATTTTATCGCATTTATACTAAAATGCCTACATTCTAGCTGCAGTTGCTAAGTTACAGGTGAATAATCACATTGCGAGGTTATGATTATATAAATACAATCATATGTATATGTTTGTTTATAACTTGGTTAAAAATATGTAAGTCTTTAGAAGCTTCTGAGTGGTGCAAATGACTAAGCGTTGGCCCCATCATCATGGAGCTGCACTTTTGGCCTTCACCCTCCCAGTGGTGCTGGTATTGTGCTATAGCTAGTGGGTGGAATTGGGCACAACCAAATTGAGTTTAAAATAACCTGTTATCTCTGAGCCACCAGTACTGTTAGCTGACAGGGTGATAGTGGACATTTTGGTACAGTCAGGTGAAGAAGAGGGGGTAGGCAGGAGAGTATGAGAGAAAGTGAGGGTGGGGACTCTGAATGTTGCCAGTATGACGGGGAAAGGGAGAGAGCTAGCTAACTTGGGAAGAATGAGAGCTGATATATTGCACATGCAGGAGACCAGATGGGAGGGAATTAGAGCCAGGTGTATTGGAGGAGGTTTCTGTCATGGTGTGGATGGGAGGAGAAGTGGGGTAGTTGTTAATGTGAAGGAAGAGTATGTTAGGAGTGTTCTGGAGGTGAAAAGAGTGATGAGTGTGAAGTTAGAAATTGAAGGTGTGATGTTCAGTGCTGCACAGGCTGGGTGTGAGATGGGTGAGAAAGAAGAATTCTGGTGTGTGTTGGATGAAATAGTGGTGTGTGTTCTCAAGGGAGAGTTGTGATTGGACTCAAAGGAGAGTGAATTGTGAGCAGACTTGGTGAAGGGAATAGGGGTGATGAGGCGGTGGAGTGAAAAAATGCATATTTTAAGATGAGGGAGTAGCACTTGGAATGATGGAAGATGCATGCTGGCGGCAGTGAAGAGTTGCTGGATGGGCATCTACTGCAAGTAGTGAGGAAGACCGTTAGAAAGGTACTAGGAATGACATCTGAACAGGAAAGAGGACAAGGAAACCTGGTGGTGGAATGTACTTCCACAGGACACTATCCAAAGGAAGAGTTTGGCAAAGAAGAAATGGGGTAGTCCGAGGGATGAAGAAAGTTGACAGGAGTGTAAGGAAATGAACCATAAAAAATAGAGCAATGGCTAAAGCTAAGGCATGAGCTGTATGAGAAGATTGACAAAGAGGAGGGAGTAAAGGAGCTGTATGGATTGTCTTGGCAGAGAGATCGAGCTGGGAAAGATGTGCAGCCGGTTAAGTGGTTAAAATATAACAATGGAAATGTACTCACAGGCAGGGAGGGAGGGTGTTTTGAGCAGATGGAAGGAGTACTTTGAGGGACTAATGAATGAGCAGAAGGAGTGAACGAGAAGGCTGGAGGATGTGGAGATTTAGCAAGAATCAAGTAATGAACATGACCTACCTGTGGAGGCTTGGAGGTGTTTAGGAAAGATGGCAGTAGGGTTTTTGATAAAGTTGATCAACCACAGCATGATGTTATGGGAAAGAATGGGGAAACTAGGTTAAGAAGAGATGTGATGATCAGTGAGCAGCAGTATGGTTTCATGCTAGGAAAGAGCACTTACAGATGCAGTGTTTGCTCTGAAAGTGCTGATGGAGAAGTACAGAGAAGAAGTTGCTCTGTTTTTGTGTGCTTTGAGAAAGCATAGGACAGGGCGCCTAAGGAGGAGTTGTGGCATTGGTATTGAGGAAGTCAGGAGTGCCAGAGAGGTATGTGAGAGTGGTACATGGTGTATATGAGGGCCGTGTGACAGCAGTGAGGTTTATGTGGTAGGAGTGACTGAAATGTTCAAGATGTAGGTGGATTTACACCAAGAATCAGTGATAGACAGGTTGACAGACAGGAGTCCCCATGGACTAGGATGTTTGCATGGTCATCTCTATGGAGAGTAGACGGCAGGTTAAGGAGACCTTGGAAATATGGAGTTATGCTCCGGTAAATAGAGGAAGGAAGTCAGTATATATAAGACTGAATACCCATGTGTGAATGAGGGGACATGCAGTGGAATGGTGGGGATGTTAGACGCGAAGGTGGAGGAGTTCAAATGCTTGGGGTCAACAGTGCAGAGTAATGGGAGTGTGAAAGAGGGGTGAGGAGGACAGTGCAGACAGGGTGGAATGGGTGGGGAAGAGTGGCAGGAGTGATTTGTGCAGGAACCAGCAAGAGTAAAACAGGGAGGAGAGGTAGTGAGACCAGCTGTGTTATCCTGTTTGATGGTTTGGAGGCACTGAAGAAAAGACAGGAAGCAGAACCAGAGGTGGCAGAGTTTAAAATTTTCAGATTCGCAATGGGGGTGAAGAGGGTGGAGAGGATCAGGACTGAGTTGTCTCTCAGCTTGGTCAGAGTGATCTTGAAGTTACGTATGAAGCTCCTAATTTAATGTTTTGCCCTCTGCAGGTACCAGTTCTTGGAAGAAGCCTTTCAGAATCAGAAGGGAATTATTGAGACATTCATGTCAAAACTGCAGGAGAAAAAAAATTTTGTGCAGTTTTCTGCAGCTCAAGTGCAAAGCAGGTAGGTCTTTCAGGGTTATCCACATCTGACCCCTCTTTTTATAGCAGTGCGTTACAGATGATTCATTGCAGCTATTTATGCAAATGAAATAAAAGCAGAAAATAAATTATTACAGACTTGTGTGCCCCAGGGTTGACTATGGGGTTTATTTAAACTTTGGGCTGATACTCCAAAGTTACCCTGTTGTAACCTGTCAGCTGATTCAACTCCTCAATTAATGATTAAGTCCTTCACAAATTGAATCATGGTTAAGCAAAAGAGCGTTCCTTTCATTTTTAGCGGAGTCATTTATAAACCCTGTTCTTTTATCCAGGTTAGAGACCATAATTTCACCATTATTCTCTCTCCTATGGCAGAATAAAAGAAGCAACAGAAACACACAAGAAGGTTGAGCATGAGATTAAGATTGCTGTCTTTACCCTTATCAACGAAATCAACAAGAAGGGCAAGTCTCTTCTTCAGCAGCTGGAGGTGTGGCAACAATTTGATTCCTTTTTTGTCCGTGCCTTATTTCTCATGTGGTGCCTTGTCCTTTATTTAATTTTTCTCGTGTTAATTAGCCCCCTGATATTTTTTTATCATATTTTTTATTTTCACTTGAGTGGGAAATTCCAAAATGCTCAGATCTAGATCATTTAAATGAGTGTATTCCTGTGAGGATGTTTTTTCTTCCTCATTTCAGTGCTTCTTCAGTTCTTGTTGACTCTGCCATTCATTTGTTTCAGAGCGTGACAAAGGAGCGCACCATGAAGCTGTACAACCAGCAGCGGGATATTACCTCCATGGCACAGCAGATCCTACACGTGCTGCGTTTCACACACTGGGCCATCAACAATGGCAGCAGCACAGCACTGCTCTACAGCAAGAGACTGGTGAGACACCGTAATGCCTGCTCTGCCTTAACAGAGCTGGACTGCAGCTATTGCCCAGCCTCAAGCCTCATCTTGGACTAAATTACCTCCTTTGAATGTCCTCCTTTACTTCAGGGCTAAACTTAAGTTTCCAGAAGGCGAACCCTTCCAAGGCTGTGTTTAGACTGCAGGCCTAGATCATTATTGCTGTCTTAAGTCTGGGCTTGGATCTTTTCTTTTTTCATTTGGTTGCAATTCTGCATTTACGATTGGCTCAATTTTATCTTTCTTAGGTTTTGCAAATAAGTCTGTTCTCTTCCTCCATGAAATTGGGACGTGTCGTTTCCTCTGATTGGTGACCCATAAATGTATCCCTTGTTTGAGCTGATACTCTAGTCGTCACTCACAAATTGTCCGCCTTACTCATTTTAACCTATTAGCCATTGCAGTGGAATAAAGGCTTTGAATGTATCCTCCAAGACAAGAGCTTTGTTGGGACTGGGAGAGTCTGTTGATATATGCTGTCTATATGGAGTTTTAACTGTAATTGTTAGTCTGAATGAGAATTCTGAAATTCCAGAAAATAAAGGTATGTATGTAGAAGAGTTGAAAGTCTGTTTCAGATTACACCACTGTTAAGGATTTTACTCCTTTCAGACACACCCATTGTCAAATTTGTCATCAGATTTTCAAGAGCTTAGTAGGTTGCTATTCAGTTGCATGAGGTGAGAAAGCAGGACAAACTAAATTGTAGATATAGCTGTGAAGTATGTAGTTATCTTGAGGATTCAGAATGAAGAAATTGGCTTATTCTCCCGTCTTTCAGTGAAGTTTCTCCAAGACTCCTTCACTACTCATAGTTCTAAAAAGATATGCATTGAGTGTGCCTAATGTGTATGTTTTTATTTTGGCAGATCACGTACCAGCTGCGCCACATCCTTAAAGTTCCCCTCGAGCCCATACCTCAGGCCAACGGGGCTGTGCGTTTCTTCTGCGACCCCACCTTTTGGGCCAAGAATGTAGTCAACCTTGGTAACGAGGCATCTTTTATATTTGTTGAAATGCTGTGAAATCAGCATGAACAAGCAGTTGCTTGAGGCTTGTTAGTTTTTGTATCAGGCGGGGAAACTTGCTGGCCCAGACCTTGAACTCACAGCAGGGATGGAGAGGTTACCAGTGTGCCACCGAAGATGGCTTCTGAGAGAATGAATGCGGATAGCTAAAACAAAAAAGAGGAAAGAAACAAAAGGGAAACCAGCAAACCAAAAAAGAGAGAAAGATAACAGGAACAGAGCACCCAGAAGTAAAAGGGGAAAAAGTCTAAGAAGCAAAAGCAAAAAAAAGGAGAAAATCTAGTACAAGAATTAACCTGTAGACTAACAAAGGAGATGGACGGCGAGCTCAGCTAAAATACTAAGTAAGCACTGACTATGGAGAGAGGAAGACAAACTAAAGAATTAACTAGATTTTAACCAGGGAGAGAGAAAACTAAGAGAAAATAACTAAATGCTTACTAAAAGAGAAGTTGAGATCTGAGCACAGGGAGAAGGAGAAACTAAGGAAAAGGCACTAACGGTAATGCGGAAGAGAGGCAGAGAAAACAACGAGAGACTAGGGAATAAAAATAGACTAGCACTAAATGGGAAACATGAGAACGAACACTGGGGCTAAGTAGACTTATGACAGGGCAGCGGGTGAACTGAGGAAAGAGGTATATAAGCGTTGCAAAGGACTGAACAAACCTAAGGGAAAGCAGATACTTGAGAGGAAAAAAGAATAAGGGTAAACACCTCTCCCAGGTGGCCAACTGGGGTGTTACAAGACAAAATGCAAACAGTTTTACTTGTCCTTTTCTGTGTATCTCTTTATGGCTGGCTGCTCAAAGTGTATCCATTTATGTGATAGTTCAGGCTTTTTCCAAGATCCAGGCCAGCAAATTTGGCCGGTATCAGACCAAAACCGATACTGTTTAATCAACACACCTCATATACAAATAGTACATACCGTCATTTGCAAGGTTTTAGTGTCCCAGGTCAAACTACATTTTGATTAATTTAAATAAATGCACATGTTCTACAGAGAACAGACTTCGGCACCTTGTAATGAACAATTTCTCTGTATTTGATGACTTGGAGAATAAAACATGTTGAGAATAAAACATAAAATGTTACATTAAATGTTCCCTCTGGAGGATGTGTTCAATTGTCACTTAGACAATAAACAAAATGGGTTATTCATATCTTTTGTGTATGGCTGTAAATATAAAACTCATTTATATAGGTGCATTAATCAAGCCTAGTTTTTTCAATTAAAGACCAGTGAGACAAATGAGACAAGTAATCTTGTTTATTTTAAAGCAGAAGTCTTTACTCAGCCTTAATTCAGACTTAAGCCATAGACTGTCTGCTCTTTCTCAGGTAATCTGGTGATTGAAAAGGTGCCCCCACCAGCTCCACCTCCTCCAAACATGATGGTTGGGCAGCAGGTCTCCCCTGGACACAACGCTCCCGGGAAGCACCCTGGGCAAATCAACCTTGCACAGCTTCGTCTGCAGCACATGCAGCAGGCTGCTTATGCACAGAAGCATCATCAGCAGCAACAGCATCAACAGCAGATCCAGCAGCAAATGCGCATCGCCTCACAGATGTCTCAGCATCCTAGACAGGGAGGGCCAAATCAGATGTTGCCGCAACAGGTGGTGAGGGGCGCGTGTGTGTGTGGTGGAATGTTTATTTTTGATTATAGTGGTAAGCTTGGTGACTATATGACTAAATAAAATGCCTTTTTAAAACAGAGGCTGTAACACGCAGATATCACTCTCAACTTAAGTTACTAACCGACAAATGCCATGTCTGATGTAAAGTGTATTTTTGTTGATTAGTATTATCTCTGTTTTAGCCTCCGAGACTCATTAGCATGCAGGCGCTGCAGAGGGAGGGGGTTAATGGTTCTGCCCATATGTACCCCCCTACCCACCACCTGCGCATGACATCCTCACAGAGCCGCATGCCCGTGGCTCAACCCCGTCTCAATGGGCAGCCGTATCCTATGATGCAACCGCAGCTCCAGAGACGGGTCAGTAACCTTTGCTTTACTATAGAGTGCTCATCAGTGCTTGTTAAAATCACCAGGCTTAAAGCTTTAAAATTAAACTTTCCAGGTGCAGGGTTGGACCTTGCTGCTCTTATACTATGAACAGAGACATGTTTGTATGACTGATGTCTTATTACAAAAGAAACGGCGAAACTAATCTCAGGTTTTGTGACGAGGTTTGTGAAGGGAGAGAGCTGTACCATATTCAGTGAATGCTCCCAACATTTTTAGCATAATCTCTGTATAACTGTTTAACTCTAGATTTGTTGTTGTAGTCTACTCTTTTGTAATATCAGGGAAATAGCATCTGTAGTAATTGACTGTAAAAGATGAGAACAGACATTGGGTGGAAAACCCTTGCTTTAAACGGAGGACTCCCTAAGCTGCTGAGTTGAATCTCTGTTCAGCTTTAAAACATCACCTGCCCTTTGAAAACGACCATTTTCTTTTCCCCTGTAGCATTCCAACCCTGGTCACGCAGGCCCCTTCCCTGTGGCATCACTACACAACGTCAGTGCTGCAAACCCCACCAGCCCTACCAGTGCCAGTATGGCCAGTGCACATGGCCACAGGGGTCCCACCAGCCCAGTGGTGGGCCCCATTGAACTCATTCCCTCAGTCACCAACCCTGAGAACCTGCCCTGCCTGCCTGACATTCCCCCCATCCAGGTACACTCACATTGCTGCCACCACCAAGCTCTCACTCTGTTTTTATGGCAGTGTACATTGCAACTAATTTAGCGCTGTAAAAATTACTGTTCTATTGTTCTCAGGACAAAATCTTAGATTTGGGTATATCCATGTTGTTTGGCTCACTGAAACTGTTGTTTCTTAGTTGGAAGATGCAGGTTCCAGCACTTTGGATAATCTTTTAAGCCGCTACATATCCGCTAGTACGCAGTCGCTATCTCTAGCACCCACAAACAATCTTAACGCCTCACCAGGACCTTCAACGAACTCTCCAGGGTCATCAGGTACCTTATGACTTTCTTCAATTGGTCAAAAACCGTGACTGATTTTCAGTATATGTACTGGTTTTGTGTTCATCCCATGAAATTATATGAAATGAATCCATTACATTTCATTTGTAATGTGTTTTTTGGCTTGATTTTTCTTGTCCAGGGTTATCAAACTCGTTGACTCCAGCCCGGCCATCCAGCTCCTCTAGTACAGGAAGTCGCGGCAGGTAAATTGCACTGCAGTATCATGCGTAATACATCCCCATGTATTACGCTGTTTAAGAGCAACATGGACAATATGTACTTGTTTTCTTTGTGTGGAATAAGTTGCACAATGTTTCTCAAGAGCTGTAGACCACAGATTAGTTCTTCTTGGTCTTTATACGCAGAGAAGTGTGTTATTGGAATTTATGTACTTAAGAGAGGCCTGTGTGTGTGTGTGTGTGTGTGTGTGTGTTATAGCTGTGGATCAGCAGGTCGGTCGGGGACTGGGAGCATAGCTGTAGACCATGTAAAGGTTAAACAGGAGCCTGGAATGGAAGAAGAGTGTGGTTTCTCTGGAGCCAACGTCAAGACTGAAAGGGGGAAAGATGGCCGCAGAAGCGCTTGCATGGTATTCAGACTTCTTACAAATTTACTAGTGCTTTCAAGACTACGTTCAAATGTTCTTAAAAGTCTTTCAGCATTTGTCTGCATCATCTGCAAAATTGTTGCACAATTATGATGGCCCCAAATTAGTTTAACCCAACCCCAGTTTGTTCTATGTTTGATTGGAAAGTTTCCATTCGTAGCCATCTTCTGGGCAATCCTGTTTTTATAAGAAGAGAAGAAACTTTGCCACTTTATTGCTTGTACGTGTAAAAGAAGCAGACGTGGTAATTTGAGGGTTTGAGATGTAGACAAGTTCTAAAAAGCAGATTATTAAAGAACTCTGAAGATTACAGATTTTTTAATGAGCATCTTCATGCACAAATTTGAGTGATGTCTTGTGTTTAAAGATTCTTTTACTATTCTTAATCATCTTTTTGGTCAGAAATTGCTTGTAGAAAAGGTTCTCCTTGATCATACCCATTTCAGGGGATTTAGAACAGAATAAGGTACTTTTTCTGCCAGTTTGTACAGTGAAACTTTTGGTTCTCCATGATGATAAATGATTTTTGTTGAGTGGGGGGTGATGCCTTTGGCTGAAATGGTTTACTTTAATTTGAATCTTTCTTTTCTTATTCCTGTTTGTTTTCTCCATCACACCTATCTAGATGAGTAGTCCAGAGGCCAGTGCAACCCCACCACTTCCTGTCCTGGGTACTGTGTCCACTGGTTCTGTACAGGATGTTTTAAGAACATTGGGAGAGAACATTAAAATGGAACCACAGAATCCACCCTGCAGCAGCATGCAGACCCAGAGCACAAATGTGTCCAGCGCTCCTCTGACCAATGGCAGCCAGACCGTGTCACATCGCTCCCAGAGGAGCAGCAGCTTACAGGGTAATGCTAACAGCCAGGTGAGCACAGAGGGAAAGGAAGACGACCCGAATGAAGACTGGTGTGCTGTGTGTCAGAATGGAGGAGAGCTCCTATGCTGTGACCGTTGCCCTAAAGTCTTTCATGTTACCTGCCACATCCCTATACTACGCTCCTTACCCAGGTTAGACAAAATGCTTCTAACTGTTGCTATGCCTTGGGATATAATACAAAATTGAATATAATGGATGTATGAATATATTTGATTATAAAATAGAAAAGGGTTTTTTTACGAATTACTGTATTATTGAATTACTTTAAATGCAATAAAAAGAAAATGTTAATTAGAAGAGGTGTGCCCAACCCTGGTCCTGAGATCCACCACAAGCTTTATCTAATGCACTTGATGCAGCACAGACTTTTTACACACCTCATAGACACACAGAAGTTAAAGAAATCTTTTCCTACATGTAGGAAATACATGATTAAGAAATATATTGTTTATTTATGTATCCTATAATAAATATCAATATATTGTTAGCATTAATTGCTAAGTAATAGTGTATTTATATATATTAATAATATAATGCATTTGTATAAACCTGTTTAAATATGTATGTATTAAAATAAAGTTTTACTTAAAGATTACTCTCTTCCTCAACCACCCCACAACCCCCACCACTCCCTCTACCACACATTGCCCCACCCCACATCACCTTCTCTGGTACAGTGGAGACTGGATGTGCACGTTCTGCAGAAGTATGACCAGTCCAGAAATGGAGTATAACTGTGATGATGACCCTCAGAGTAAGAAAGAAAATGAGCCGGGTCTGAGTCCTGAGGATCTGAGGGTGAGTTGATTTGTAGGTCTTCAGCTTGACACTCGGAAAGCAATGAGATCCCTTTGCTTGTTTTTCTGCTTGATTTCACCTTTCTTTTCCTGTTGATACAGGGCAGTATTGATTTTACACTTAATTTGCTGATCGGGTTCAGTTTTTATCACCTCAGCATTTGTTTTTCTTTTTCTTTAATGTTTTGTATCCCTTCTTTTCTTGATTCTCCCCTTTGCAGAGATGTGAGCGCCTGCTGCTCTATGTGTTTTGTCATGAACTGAGTGTAGAGTTTCAGGAGCCCGTTCCTTCCTCGGTAAGCTATTCCCTGTCGGTCCTGCTCTGCTGCTTATGGCAAATGTAAAAATGAATACTTTGTAGATTAAATCTTTTTAGATTCGCAAAGTTCTGTTTATTTTGTGCCAAGAGTTGAGACGTTTACTATGAAAATGTACGTTTAAAAATGTAATAATTCTCAATCAATTACTATTTTAGCATCTAAAATGTGTTTCATCTGCAAAATGTGGTTTCCTAATGTCATGCAATCATAAGAAAAGAGAGAACCTTCTGGGACATGCTGACTCAAAGCTTGCAGGATATTTTACAAAGCAGAATTTCTCATTTTATAAAGGATACACCCCCAAAAAATGTAGCTGGTTAATATTTTGGTCTCTAATTGCTCTCCAGGTTCCCAATTACTACAAGATCATAAAGCACCCCATGAACCTGAATTTGGTAAAGAGGAAACTGCAACGGAAGCACCTGCAGCACTACCAGAGCCCAAAAGAGTTTGTGTACGATGTCCGTCTGGTCTTTAGCAACTGTGCCAAGTACAATGAGGTGAGTGAGCGCATGAACACATCAGCTGTTTGTCTCAGTTGGGGCTCATGTGGGCAGTGTTTCTTTTTGCATGTTGGCACAAGGTTGTTTTTGAGTGTCTGTTTTGGTGTCAGAAGTAGCACATTATAACCAAGCAGTGTTTTGTGCATGTGTTTGCTACATCATGCAGGCTTTATATTTCCAACACACCCGTACTAACAAGAGAATGGACCCAGTGGGACTATGAATACTTTGACATGTTTGTGTATTGTGTACATTGGCTGTTTAGTATTCAAACTAACACCTTTTCAGCAAACATACATGTAACATTGTAAATTTAGAGAAAAGCTATTTTGGTTTAATTTGGCTGTACACAGTGGTTATTACATGGCTTGTCAAAGTTTGAAGGTTCGCCCATAGATCAGAGAAGCCTTGGCTGGCTCAGGATACCTGTGCTAAGGAACAAACTGTTCATAATGTAATGTTTCACTGGAATATCATAAACAGTCCTGTTTCAAATGTTAATATAGGTACATTTCCTTTATGGTAACCATAATGCAAAAGCTTATCAGATCCAGCAGTTAAAAGCCCTTTTCATTCAAATAAAATTCCAAAGCTTGTTGCATTATAATACTGTTCTAATATTCTAAGATTTGATATATGTACAATGAACATTTTGGGTGAAAGCTTTCAAAAACAACACTGAGTATTAGAAAAAGAGTGAGATTGATGACTTGTGAGATTAAAAAACCTTAATCATTACACTGACCTACAGTGAACTCAAACTAGAGTTTGTATAACTTAAATAGTAAATCAGAATTAGTGATTGATTACCCTGTACCTGTTAGCATAGACTCATTTAAATAGTTTCAGCTGTAGTAAGTTAAGAGTAGGGTTCATTTGAAAGGAGGAATTTTCATTTTGTCATTTATATGAACATATATGTTGTGAGGCTGCGTGATATGGACAACAAGACCTATACACGTCTAGTTATTCGGAGCAGTTTAGCCCTGCCCATTAATGTAAGAATAAATAAGTATGATTAATTATTCTTGGTAATCTAATCCAAACAAACATGTGTAAAAGATGAAACGGAAGGAATAATAATAATATAAGCCCTTTTAATAATAATAATATAAGCCCTTTTAAAAACACCTTGGTGAATCAATAAGCCAAAATAAATTTACATGATAATCAAACACCCAGTAACTCACCAGCTGTGATTGGTTGAGACGGATTTGTGGATTGTAGCCTTCTGCGATCTGAGTATTGCAGAGACCAATGCTGCGATACCCAGTAACAGACTAATGATCGGCAGCTCTAGTATGTTGTCATTGATGCTGTTATTTTATTTTACATACTGACTAATGTAAAAACAACTGAAGATTTCTCTAAACTATCCCAGTCAGTTGGAAATAAATATCTATCATATTTTGGTTTAAGAAACACATTTTTGATGGGCTAATTGTTGCTTTTATTTGTCTCTTCACTTCATCGTCATTGGTGACTCCAAGTGTAGTCTTCTGGTTTGAAATCAGTTTGTGGTTTTAATCAACACCAAAAGACTCCTATGACAAGTAACTTAAGTCTCACGTGAATTTATTTTATCAGCAAGTAATTGGATCTTGAAGGCATACAAAACTGTCCCGCACCGTTTTGTAATGCACCTTTAAGAACGTGAGAACGTGATGACAGGTCTTTTTTTGAGCACTTGTAAAGAAGAGCACTTGTTTATTATTAAAGACCAAAAGACTGCTAACGGCTTTGACACCAATGAACCGCATCCTATTGTTTCTGTATCTGTTCACTTTGTAGTAGTTATTCATCTGTGATAAACATTCCTGATATTTATTAAAGGAATAGTTTGTCCAAATATGAAATTTACACAATTTTCCACTTGCCCCAGATGCAGTTAATCAGCCAACGCAGTATCAACTTATTGAGAGCTATAAAAATGAACAGAACCTGAAAGAATTGCGGACAGACTTCTCAGACAGTACTAGGTCTGATCATGGATCAGATTAAATGCTAGATCATCGTTCCCACTCAGGAGAAGACCTTGCTGTTTATAAAGGCAGCCTACAGTGTTTAGCTATGCAGTGAGGTTTTGTTCATTTTTCTTACTCCCAGTAAATGGTGTTTTGTCACCAGTACATCCACAAATTACATTAAAGAAGAGCTGGATATAGTTTGCCAGGTTGAGAGAAGTGTTGGGGATGTATTTACAGGAACAGTTTGGAAAATAATTATACGATCCTCTAGTGTTTGGAGCTCTTATTTTAAACTAAAGAAGCAAAGTTTGGACTTCAAACGTGTCTTGTCTAATTGACTATATCTGGGGTAAATGGACGGTTGTTTTCAAAACTATTTCTTTAAGCTTTATTTATTCTTTTGAAAAACCATGAAGTACCACTTTGTGAGAATATCAGGAATTGTATGTTTACTTTCTACAAGAGAAAGTTGATTTGTCAATATGAGATGTCAACTGTTTGTAAATAATGCCTTTTCCAATGATTGAATTTGTGTCAAAGAAGCACTATATACCTGTTTTATATATATGTATATATTTTTGTTTTACTCCTGGTGTACACAGCAGTCTTTTAGGCCTTTGGTTACATTCAGTTATGGTGAATGGAGGTGAATGAAGGTTTTTCTTTTCAATACTAAAAAAACTAAGATTTTTCATAGCCATAGAAAGATTTGAGTGATTTTTTTTTTTGTATTTTTTTTTTGTGTTTAGCAAACAGAATATTGTGCTCCTTGGACATTTTGAATACAGCCGAGGTGTTCGCCTCTGTATAGATTGTATAAAATCTTTCTTCCCCCTTTCTGTTTTTTCTTTTCTTTTTTCTATTTTATTGCACTTTCATCGCCCACTTTTTAGATGTCTCGCATAATCCAGGTATATGATGAAGAGAAACAGAGTAATGTGCAGGTAAGAAACACACAGCCATGAAGGGTTGGGTCTGCTGCGTTGGCAACCGAGACACTTAGTTTTAACCCTCTTGTTCTAATTCTCTCCACTCCATTGTCTCTCATTCCTCTCGATCTCTCCATCCTCCCCTCCCCATCCCTTCCCTTCTCCTCCATCCCTTCCCTTCTCCTCCTTCTCTTCTCCGTCTCGCAGGCGGACTCGGAGGTGGCCGAGGCAGGCAAAGCAGTGAGTTTGTACTTTGAGGAGAAGCTGGCCGAGATTTACCCTGACCAGAGTTTTCCAGTGGAAGCAGAAAAACGACCTCAGGCAGAGGATGAAGAGGAGCAACCGGCAGAGGATTCGGACGACGACTTTGTGCAGCCAAAGCGCAAGAGGTTAAAAACTGACGAGAAACTATTCCACATCAAGTGAAGAGGATCCTGCAGGAAATAGAGACTGCAAAAAAAGGAAAAAAAGAGTATTTCTGGTCTTCCTCACAGTCTCCATCTCGTTCTTTTCTGGCTGACTCAATTCGGATAACGCACCTATTACTTCATCCTGCTCACAATGAAGAGTTATTGTACATAAACAAGAACTTTAAAATATGAAGGATGAGTCCTGAACTATGAACAATGATTTCCCCCCCCTACTTTTAATTATTTTTTTCCTCTTGGGAGATCAGGTCATCAGAAGATTTTGAGGATTATGTCTCTGGTCTTTGTCTCATCGGTTGGTACTGACAAGAAAAAGAAAAACTGTATTTAATATGAAATTTGTTTGGACTAGAAACATGGTGGTTTCTTTACTATAAAATATCATTTATGATAATGTTTGTAAATCTGTTGTGAACTATGCTTTTTAAAAAGAACTCCAATATGCCCTTGTCTTTATGTATGATAAACAAGTATTGCTTACCTGCTCCTGTAATTTGTGCGTTTTTTTTTCGTTGCAGTTTTATTTTTATTGTTCTTCTTTGCTCTGCTGTAAATACCAGACAGGTCTGAGCAGTGATGATAGACTTAAGTGGTCATTTTTTTTCCCAATAAAGCAGTCACCCCTGTATTTTCTCAACAGTGTCAATCTCAAACTCGCCTCTCAGATGTACATAAAATGCTTGTGTATATATAGTATGACGTATGTACACTTTTTTTGCTACGAAACCAAATGAGATTAAAGCTCTTCTGTGGGGTGCAAGTCTAAGATTACCTGTGTGTATGTTACCATGGTGAGATGCATGCAGTGGGGTGAAGAGTAAGATCTGGGTTCTCTGTGGTACTTAATTTGAGTCAGTTATGGTACTTTCAGTTTTTCAGTCTTATTGTTCTTCCAGTGATAACCAGTCCTGAGTAGCATTTGGTAGTATATTTTATTATAGTATATAGAAGCATTTTACAGTATAATTTCAATGGATTTGTACATTTGAGTATTTTGTTTCTGTATGCCTTCCAAGGTATATTTGTAGAACAAATAATGTTTCCTTAATTCACAAAAACAGTCATTTTGTAGCGACATTTCTTTTTGAAATTCCTTTTGTATTTAGTGTCATTGTTTTGCTTTATTGTTAGTCTCAAGTTTTGAGCTGCAGCAGTTTAGGTCCAGCTTCAGGGACCCCCAAAAAATTGTTATAAAAGTTAAACGCCATTTCAGTACTGATACTGCACTTACTGTCACTGCACTTTTTTTTTTATTACATTTTTCCTAGAGGTCCACATATATGCCCTAATCAATTATTGCATTACTGCTTTCCAGCCTCTTTCTTCCTCATGATAAAAGAGGGCGTTAATTGTTAATTATTACATCTGTGGAAATATAAGGTTAGGCAGTCTGATGCTTTTGGCAGGAACATTTCATGTGGGATCAAACTTCAGTAATAGTTTACATACTAAATACATTTTTTACAACCAGTTGACAATTTTTAATAAAAATAATTATTAGTTTTTGTAGTTTTGATGCTTTTGGTAGGAGCATTTACTTCTATAGTCATTTCTTGTGAATCACAAAAAAAATTAATAACAGGCTGGCATTTCAATTGGTTACATGGGCTGGTTAGTGAATGGTGCTGTGTGCAAGTTTACATGCTAAATCAAAGTTTAATTAAAAAATAACCAGTTAATTGTTTCATTTTGTAGTTTTACTTGCTTTTGGTATGAACATTTCCTTCTAATTTTAGTCATTATTTCATTAAAGGAACAGTACCTTTCCTTACCTTCTGTACTGTATGTGGTTTGAAGCTGTCTGTGCACTTGACCCTGGACCAGTTGTCTCCCTGCCTGTTGTTCATGGGTCTCCTCCTAAGGAGTGCTGAGTTGACAGATCTGCAGGTCAGGTGGCAGCAGATCAGCTGATGTCTCTCTCAGTTCCTGACCTCTCCAGATCACTGAGAGCTTCCTGAAGTCTGGAGGTAAGTTTTTAAGCGTTTATAGCTTTTCTTAGAATTATTACTGGCCTATAAAAAATAATTGTCATGCTGACTCTTCGGTATGAATACAAAATAGTGTACGAGTTGTTTCACTATACTGTAATTAGCGACAACGGACAGGGACTTTTGTCGAATATCACTATTTATACACTATAGGTCGGTTTCCCGGACAGGGATTAAGCCTAGTCCAGGATTATGTAGTGCAGTGAATAGAAAGTTTCCATTTAAAAGGAAAAGGTAGTTCAAGACTAGGCTAAATCCCTGTCTGGGAAACCGACCCATTATCAACAAAAGTATTTTGGCGCTTAACCATTACACCAACAGGGACTTTAATGAGATAACACATGGAAATCTGTGCCCATTCATTCTGTAGAGCATTTATGAGTCCATGCACTGATGCTGGCCGAGAAGGTCTGGCTCGCAATCTCTGTTCAAGTTCATTCTAAAGGTGTTGGGCATTAAGGTCGCTCTTCACTGGACGTATTGGGCCCAAACGATGGAAAACAGACGTGTCCCAAAGCAGATCATTGAAACATATGTTGTGTGTGTGTGTGTGTGTGTGTGTGAAACTTAGATCGTAAAAGTAAAACACACACACACACACATTACTCTTAAGTTATAATTTCCCTGTCAGAAATGTTTGAATGCTTGTTAAAGTGAAACTAAAGAGCTCCGTGTTTTCAGGTCTTGTTAGTTATATTATTTTATGATGAAATTAAAAATAATCACAATAATAAGAATTACCAACAAGAATATGAATTGTGTGTTCGTGTATATTATACATCGCTTCCCCTATTTAAAAGACCGGGTGGTTCTCGATTCGTGTCGATGACGTACAGTGACGCCATTGTCCATGTCCAATCAGAGCTCTGATTGTCGGTCGGGTCTGACCGTGTGTTGTTGTGTTCAGTTGAGACGGGCTGTTCAGGGTGATCGGTAGGTAAGTATCCTCTCTGAGGCCTGTTTACGGATATGTACCCTTTAACCAGTACGAGATATTTCTTCCAGGGTCCTTCTAGGCTGATGTCTTAAGGACTTGGGGTTAAATTGCCGTTCCTGGCTGTGTTTTGACCAGTTAGATATTTGAGACAGGCCTATTCTGGTTTCTGAGAGTGAGATGATCGTGTAAACTGCGCTCTTCATGACTCTCTTCGTGTCCTTTTGGTGTGTGTGACAGACTGTGTGGTGTTTTACAGGGATGTCGGATGGGGCTCTTTCTCGTGGTGGGTTTCTCCTGGGCGGAAATGGGAACTTTAGCTCCCTCTGCCCGAACGGTTCCGAGTGGGTTTGGAACGGCCTGGGGGAATGTGCCCAGGACGCCCGGGACATGGCCAGCGTCATCCTTGGACTACTGTCCATTTTGTGCTTCATGGTGTCCAGTTTCCCGTGAGTAACTCCTCAGTTAAGTGTCGTTTGTCACACATGAACACACCACAGCACATCGTGTGGACTGAGTGAAATTCCTTCAGTGTATTTAACCCATTCACCAAATGAAGCTGTGGGCAGCCAGTAACACTAGAACAGTACCTTACCCGGTAGTGCCATTTACAGTGTTGGGATTCGATCCCTTCTGATTGCAGGGGCAACTCACTATCCACCAGGCAAGATCCCCCCAAAAATCTGTTCACTCCACTCTCTTTCCCACAACAGAGACAGACTAGTATTTATGTCTTTAGTTTTACTCTGCAGGTACAATGCCAGTCTACTGGGTGTGTGTGGTGTGTGATTATTAATAATGCTATTATTTATAATTTTATTATAATATTATTAGATGATTACTGTTATTATTATTATTGCCCCAACGATCAGAAGGCCAGGCCTGCCAGTGGCACCACTGAGGTACCCGTGACCAAGGTACCCTCCCCACACTTTGCTTCTCGGGCCCCCCTTGTTGCTGGTGGCCCACTGCTTCACTTGGTGAATGGGTTAAATACAGAGAAGGAATTTCACACTGTGTGCTGTGTTCATGTGTGGGCCACTTATGATTTCAGCCATTAAAGATTTAGGTGACCTAGATATCCACTGTTACCTTCTGTAGATGCAAACTCTGGATACCAAATAGATTTTGTTCAATTGACTACAATTGGGGTATGGAGAGAGATTTGTAATTATTTTTCTTTTTTCTGCATATCATTACTGTCATTTTCTACAATTATTTAAATTAATTTTTGTGAAACATGTCCTTCTAAAGTGAGATATGGCTAGAAAATGACCTTCAACCTGCTTCCATTGGACTTCTAGAAACATTTTTCACATACATTAATTTGATTTGCCCACATTGATTTGAGTGATGTGAATAAGACCATGTAGAGTTTTTTGTCCACTGGAAGTTTGTGGGAGGTCATTTTGGCTTCATGTCTTACTTTAGAAACACGCATTTCACAAAAAAGCATAAACATTTAAAATGGAAAATGTTACAGGAAGATGGTCATTACTGTTTAATCTTTTTTTTCTTTTTGCTTTTCAGACAGTACTACAAATCTTGCAAAACTGGGAACATGAATAATGCGTTGTCCATTTGGTTCCTTTTGCTGTGGTTAGCCGGGGACTCCTGTAATCTTATTGGCTCTTTCTTGGCCGACCAGCTTCCTCTTCAGGTTAGTGGGAAATGGTAAAAGTGTTAAACCTAAAAAAAATGTTCCCATTTTCCTTATGATGCACCACATGTACCGCTACACTGTGAATTGGCATTAAATGAGGTTTTAGGCCTGAACCTTATTCCACAGCTATTGTAATACAGTGTAAAACAGACAGGCATCCGACTGCATGCTCTGTTAGATAGCTTTAACAGCCATTAAAGGATTTAGGCTCCTGAAACCCATCACTGCTACAATTGTGACATCAATAAAGCTGTGAATGACTTTGCTTACATCTTAATGATTCAATTACACTGAAAAGTTGAAACACTGGTGGAATGCTCCTGTAATGTATTTGTGTGGTGATTAATGGCTTTGGTCTCCTTCATAGCATGGAAATCAGCTGTGTGCGAATCCTTGCAAACCAATACCTTTAATCTTTTCAGTCAGCATTCCGCCTGTTTTTTCTTCATGTTTTGTTGTCTAATTGATTCTGCTTGTCTCTGTATCTTATCTCTCTTACAGACATACACTGCAGTGTACTACGTCTTAGCTGACCTTGTAATGTTGAGCATGTATTTTTACTATACAATGAGTAATAGAATAGCGAATGGTGAGTGTTCTTGTATATTGTAATTGTAGATTTGTCACTAATACAGTCTTGTGCATGCTTGCTTTAAAGATGTTGGACAGGACACTCTGTTATCTCTTAAAGTACATATTCATTGTACAGATTGTACTAGAAAGTATTCACTTTTTCAGTATGCAGTAGTTGTCTCTTGATACAATTTTGCCCTGCTGTGATAATGCTAACATAGTAAGCACTATATGTTTTAGAGCTTGGGGGCCCCGAGTCTTAAGAACGTTAATCACTGACCTACTTAACAGGAGAGTGACACTGTTTTTTTTCTTCCTGTGCTGCTCATTATTCAGCATAATTCTAGCATGTGTTAACCAGAGTAGGAATGTGCTGATGACTGAAATGTTGACTGGTGCTCCTCTGCTTTGGTCAATAGGTGGAGATAGAGTTGTACTGAATGCAGCTGCAGTGCTTTGTCTGCTTGGAGTGTCTGCCTCCCTGCTACAGCTTCCAGTTCCACACGGACGGTCAGATGCCGTCTCTGGCTTTAGGGGCCGATCACTGCTGGCTGTAGAGGAACAGATCGGTTCAGTGCAGGTGAAGAGTAACAGCTGTAAACAGATGGTTTATTGTTTTTGAGTGCTGTCAATTCTCTAAATTTTGCGCTGCAAAGAATATGCAATAGTAGTTCAGTGGTCCATTACATTACATTACACTTACTTTACATTACATCTGCCATGGATAACACAATTGAAATTCAACTTATTTAACTAAATAATAATAATTAATTACACATGTGATTCAAACACGGCTGCAAATTGGCTTTCTTTTACTGTGATGTATTTATTTAATGTGTATCTAATCACCGGTCCTCATTCACTCACTGTGCTGTTCAGCCTTTCACGACAAAGGAGATCGTTGGCTTTACGATCGGCTCAGCCTCCTCGCTGCTCTACCTGTGCTCCAGGCTGCCACAGATGTACACAAATGTAAGTCACAATCATTTCAACACCCATCCAAATAACCTGATTTTTTTTTTCAGGTTTCAACTTCCATGCTTTTGAGCTATAAGGTGTAGAAACAAGTTACAATAGTGTTTTAAGTTTCAAAGTCCTTAATGCATTTCTCAGAACAACAAATTTCTCAGAACAACACTTTATGGTCAGTATTATAGATTTAAACAATTATTGTGTCTGCATGTTGTTTGATACAAAGTCTTATTTAGAAGTAGATAAGTGGTGCTTAATTTCTGAACAGCTATTGATTGGATGTCATGCACTGAACTTCACCAATTTTCTGTGTAGGAGTTCCCAGTTGAGGAGACGTTTTCTTTGATTGTTTCTAGTCAGATGTCTAAAAATTCATCTTGTTTTTTCATCAGAGTCTTGTTTTGTGCTATGTGTGAGTATGTATACCCTTCTCCCCCCTGTCTGCAGTTTAAAAGGAAGTCGACAGAAGGTGTGTCATACTTCTTGTTCGCGCTGGTCATTCTGGGTAACGTCACATACGGGTTAAGCGTGCTGCTAAAGAACCCAGAGCGTGGCCAGGGCGAGGAAAGCTACATGGTCCACCACCTGCCGTGGCTCATCGGAAGTCTAGGAACTCTCACACTTGACCTCATTGTATCCTTTTTACTCGCGCAAAACATCAGAGTGAATCAGGATTTCTGGTACTGAGAAGTGTGCAGCCTCTGGGGGCGGTTAGTTTGTACTGAAGATACTGGTTCAGAGTGGTTGAATTTTGGTTACCCAGAGCCTGGCATTTGCATAAAACACTGTGTGTATAGTTGCTGAGCTACCTTGATGAGATGCAATGTGGTCTTGTCCCATAGACCATAAACCAGTTGTTTATTAGTGTGTTTTTTGCTGACTGGAAGCTAGTATCCACCAAATAGCACAACATTACTGGAATAAATGAAAGTGACCATTCTGTAATACGTGAACTCACCAGAGCACACAGTATGAACAGCATGAAATTCTTTCTCTGTAGCTTAACCCATTCACCAAGTGAAGCAGCAGGCAGCCAGGAACTCGGTGCCCAGGGAGCTGTGTGGGGATGGTACCTTGCTCAGGGTACCTCAGAGGTGCTTAGCAGTCTTGGGAATCGAACACATGGCTTCCTGATCACAGGGCAAACTCCCTAACCATTAGGCTATCAGCTGCTCTAATAGTAATAAGCTTACATACAGTTATTGTTGCTTTTGGTAGAGACTGGCTTAACAGTAGCAACTGATTAGGAACACAGGAAACAATCATTCCAGCCTTACACATGTGATTATGAAGCATAGAACATTTCTATGTTGTGAGTGCGCGAGCGAGCGAGTGCGCGAGCGTGTGCGAGTGTGTGTGCGAGTGTGTGCGAGAGCGCGCGTGTGCTAGAGCGCGCGTGTGCGAGAGCGCGCGTGTGCGAGAGCGCGCGAGTGCGTGCGAGAGAGTGTGCGAGAGAGTGTGCGAGAGAGTGTGCGAGAGAGTGCGAGAGAGTGAGTGTGCAAGTGAGTGTGCGAGAGAGTGAGTGTGCGAGTGAGTGTGCGTGCGCGAGTGTGCGTGCGCGAGTGCGAGTGAGTGTGAGTGCGAGTGAGTGAGTTTACAGTCATTATTATCCCTGACTTCCTCTCCTCAGATATCTGTGCAGTTTGTGATTTACCGTAAGGCTCCGCTGCAAGGCTCTTATAGAGCGGATGAGACTACACCTCTTCTGCATAACTGAACGTGCTACCTCTTCACCAGTCGTGCAGAGGCTTTGGTGCACTCGGGAAGCTTCACAGTTACATTCCCTACACTTGAGCATACATGACTCTCCAGAGCCCTTTACTTTTTCCTTTTCTTTTTTCCATTTTTATTTACTGTGGTTTTATATTGTTGGCTTTTGTACCAGATACAGTCTTAATTGTACCTAGCTTGTACTTGTTATTGTGTAATTATTGGAGATATTGACCATGTTTGAAATGTTTTTTATCATTCAAAGCCAAAGGGACTCATCTCAAACACAAAGTGTTTGTAGGGTGTTGGTGTTTAGCGGTTTGCACACTATTCGTCAATGTTAACAACAGTGCAATATGTCTATAAAAGAATGGTGCCTTTACATAGACACTAATGATAATACACAGTGTTCCGCCAGGATTTACCTACAATGTTTACTTTATATTTAGACTTTATATAATGCATGATATATCCAAAAAAAATGTATGTATGAAATGGCAATTTTTCAGGAGAAGGCAAAACATGATTTACTTCTAATGTAAGTTTTATTTAGAAAATGACTTCATTGGTTTATTAATTGTGAACGTTTCACACAATATCAAGGACAGCTTGTATGTTCAATTAATAGAAATACTTTTTTTTTGCACAGAGACTTTTTATTCAGAATATGAAGACTTGAATTTTGGCCTTTCACTTCACTTTGTTGTCTAGATTGACAATATCACTAGGACTTTTGAATTTTAATTTCTTTATTTTTATAGATTTAAATTGAATTGATTTTGCAACTCTGAGATGTCAGTGAAGGCTGTTTTATTGTCATGACACTGTTTAACTAAAAAACTAAGACAAACATTCAGGAAGTTGTGCCTTTATTTTAAAAAACCCCACAATACTTGACTAACTACAACTGATTCCGACAGTGCCCTTCCATCAGAATGAGTGATTATGGGGGCAGCTGGTGGCCTAGTTAGGAAGTCATGGGTTCGAATCCCAGGACTGCTCCCTGGGTACTGTGTCACTGGCTGTACCACAGCTTCACTTGGTGAATGGACAGAGAAAGATATTGACACTGTTCACCCTGTGCTGTGCTGTGGTCACGCATGACTATAAGGTGCCACTTTACAAACTGGCTGTTTGAGCCAGGGCCATGAATTTCATTAAAATTCCACTATTTTTTGCAAGGACTTCAATCATTCAATCAAAGTTTTCCGTCACTATGACGGATTTCCATCAACTGAGTGCACTAAAGGTTAATGAAATTGATGCAGATCGGTGTAAGAAAGGCACCTGTAGTGTAAAGAGGGGTGTGGGGACTGTGGGTGCGTGTCTAGTGCAAGAAAGAGACACAGGGAAACCGTGCGTAGGAGTTTCTTCCGACTTACCCTGTTCACTTTAGATCCTCTGACAGTGTAGTACTGTATTAGCTCTTTATTGTATGCGTTATTACCAATTGTAAGTGAATAGCGCTGTTGTGCAATTTCTGTTTATTTCTGAAAGACGCAAGAATAGCCTGTAAACTGCTGATAACGGCGGAAAGCTAAAGAGAAAGTAAAGGGACGAACTTCGTGGCTGTGCTGTGTATTCAGGCACTTTGCTCTTGTTTGAGTATTGTGTTCAGATGAACAAAACTTGAGTCATGAACCTACATAATTGCAGCTTCTAGATTTGCACTAAGCATTTAACCAATCTAGCATCTGTTTAACATAAGCACAGTAGTAATTTCTTCCCTTATTTGTTACAGAACCATACATCATACACTATCCTTATATCTGCACGTTTAAATGGCCATTAAACATCTTTTGCCGGACCTGAGTCGTGGCTGACATCCCACACTGAGTGTTATAATAGCACATATATTAGGGCTGTAAAGTGATTAATTAAAATTAACTAGTTAATCGCAAATCTGGAAAAAAATAATTGTGATTGATGACAATTCTATGTCAACCCAATATATAATATATAATGAACACACTAAGTCATCAATTTTACAAAGAAGGCTTTGTTTATTTTCTTCCCCCCAACTCTGTCACACTTTTATAAGCTGTGAGATAAAAACAAAACTTACTTTTAAATAGAAAATGCATAACATCTTCAAACCTGAAAGAATCTCTGTGTTAAGACAAAAACGTAGCTTTAAATAACCTGCATTAAAGTAGTGGTCCCCAACCTTTATTTAGTCACGGACCGGTTTAATATCAGAAACTATTTTCACGGCCCAGCCTTTAAGGAGT
>JBBPDC010000017.1:14347626-14386727 GCA_037974485.1 Hemigrammopetersius urotaenia
ATGGGAAAACACAGTCTAAATTTCACCTATTTTGACCTATTTGACCTATTTACACCCACTATGTGGTACATGTGTAGAGAATGGGTAGGGAACCCCTAGACCCTCTGCGACCACTCACACGGCGCAGCCCCCCCCCCCGGTGGCCATCCATGCACTGAAAAGATCCAAAACCCCAAGGCCCGTACCCCAGCAGGGCGGATCCCACCACAGCAACCCAGCTGGTCACCCCCCAGACTGGAGGCTGCTCTTCCCACCAAGATCTCATGTAACACCCCTTGGCCTGACCTCTGATAGGTTTAAGTTGTGTACAAAAAAAAGATAAGCAAAAGATAAATAGAATAAACAGCCAAAACCTTTGAGAGGTAGTATAACTAGCACTGTGACTATGTATTATGCTAGCGCCAACAATTGTTGTCATACTTACATTTACTCTTCTTACGGTGAAAAGATGCATGCAAGCATATAATTCTCATTAAATATTAGTAGTAGACCCTTTAGAAAATGTGTGTTCAAAATATTTTAGTAATATCTGTTGATTAAGGTATTTACGAACTTCCTCATGTACAAGTTTGAGGCAGACATCCTCTTCCAGAGGTGCAGGCTGGATGTAAAGGGGCGTGGTCATGTCTCCATTCACACAAGTCACATGACATTAATACACTCCGCAGTATTCAGCCTGCTTTAAAATAAGTTTAGGCTATTTGTAAACGTAGGCTATATAAATTGTCTGTAAAGCCATATTTTACAGGATCTAGGCCCTTTGATTTGCATCACACGTCAATTTGCTTTTGATTTTGATTGCATGGGCACACATGTTAAAGGAAGGCACAGATGTGTCGAACCTTGACAAAACGGTAAAGAGTAAGTGGAGATGGGCTTGGATAAATAGGCGATAATGGCAAGTCATTTAGTTCATGGTGCAAAAAGATGAAAATGGCAGGTGTGTGCTTTTGTGTGGTTTCTCATCTAGGGGCTTAGGGGATAACGGACAACACAGCATTGAAAATATGAAGCATGGCTGGGGTGGTATGGGCCAGCGATATGGAGCGTTTGGTAAAAAAAAAAAAAAGATTTTTTTTTCTTTAATCCATGAGACTCCAATGGAATTGTAATAGCACATAACACTGATGTGTGAACATGCCATTATTTATATAAAAATTAGCACACATTATCGCATATTGTATGCATTTGTAGAAAGACACCTTCAGTGAAGTGTCCCGGCACAGATCTGCTGTCTTCACAGGATTCCCATTTGACATGCATGCCAGAAAATAAATGACTGCAGCCTAATTTGTTGGTATTTTGACACAAGCTGAGCTTTGTGTAGTAAACTTCGCTCAGGGAGCTCCTCAGATGTCGGCAGTGAAGAAATATTTTTTCGCAGAAGTCCTACAGCTCCTCCTGCTCCCCCATGATTCCTGTCATGGTCGCCTGCCTGTCTGTTGTTCCTGGAAAACGCGCTTGTGTTGTTTTTCCTCATTAGCAGGGTCCCTGTCATTAGTGTCCCGTGAGTTAAGAGAATCAGGGTGGAATTTGTGACCCTGAGAACGTCCCCCTTGCCGCTTAGCTAGAGCCCACCCAAGGAGGAAGAGGGTCAGGACAGTAGTATTATCAGAATGTGTGTGTGTGTGTGCATGTGTGCGTGCGCTTGTGTGAGTCTGAATTCTGCATTGACAGTGAGCGAGTGGGGGAGTGTGTCACGGTGATTGTGAAACCCAGGATGGAGTGAGCGAGGCCGCAGGAAGAGTGGAGAGATAGTGACCGCTCATCCATCAGAGGCCTAACAGGCGCTGTTTATAAATACTGCTCTGCTGGGAATGTCCTAATGAGCCCCACTCATTCACACGCTGAAGCCTTCTCTTTCACTTTCTCAAGCGAAGGAAGGCTCTGTATAATCCTCACTTTCTGATTCTCTTTCACACTTACACTCCGAAATGAAGATTAGAACTCTAAGATTAGAAGCTGAGAAGCTGAGACTCGGGTGACTTCCATTACATCTTGTAGCTCCAGCACAAAACCAAAGAGGCAAACTCTGGATGCGAATCATGTCTTGGCTGCTAGGCATTTGTGGCTAAAGGAAAAGTCAGACTTTTTAGTGGTCGACTCTTGGAGGCCTAGTTTTTAGGTAGTTGCCTCTGAGATCAGAAGGTCGTAGGTTTGAATCCCATGACTGCTAGTGACACCACTGAGGTTCCCTTGAGCAAGGTACCGTCCTCACATGTTGTCTACCGGGTGCAGTGTTCGTCGTTGCCCACTGCTTCACTTGGTGAATGGGTTAAATGCAGAGGAAGTATTTAGTGCTGTTCATAATGTGTGCTGTGGTGTGTTCATGTATGAGAAATGAAAAATTAAATACTGAATGTAATAAAAATTTGTAAGGATTCTTTTAACTTCAGAAAAGTTTTTGTCCTTCACATATCTCATTTACAGCAGAGGATCTTTAAAAAAACATTTTAAGGAATCAAAAAAAGGCTCTCTAACAGAATCGCTTCAAAGAACACTTTCTGGTGAGAGCTTGTACCTGTGTGTGGCTCTATAAAATCTTTATCCAATACAATTTCATGCCACTGGAACAAGAGAAAGTAACCTGTACCCTTTTTCGACAGTGTATCTCTATTCGAAAGTATCCAAACTCTTATAATTAGTATCAGGTGCACTTGTTGCTGATACAGCTTGTATAATCTCCAAAGAAAAGCATTGCCAACAGAACATGATGCTTCTGAGCAGTTGGACATGAGCCTGAGGTCACAGTGACCAATGCTTCACTAGGGGGTAAAGGAAATGAAAGAAAAAATCAAAATTAGACCATTCTTTGTCCAGTCTATTTCTCTTAGACATAACTGAGCTCAGTTTAACATCAATATGAGATTTTGACCATTATCTCAGACATTTTAAATAAAGCTCCAGAGAAAGAGTCTTCCTCTCTTTCTTTTCTCTCACTGCTCTGATCCGTATTTGTTTCAAGAAATCAGATCTTCAGATGAATGATAAATTACATAAAAAATAAAAAATCTTGGTTGAGCCTGTACAATATCTGTAATTTGTCTTAGGGATCAGTTATCAAGTCTAAAGCTGCCAAGGTTTGACAATTTTGAGATCCGTAAGGTTATTAGAGAGAAGAAAACTGAGAAATAAAGTAAAGTTAGGAGAAACAAAACATTTACGGCATTTATCAGACGCTTTTATCCAAAGCGACTTTCATTCCCTAACTACAGGGACAGTCTCCCTGGAGC
Organism: Hemigrammopetersius urotaenia; assembly: GCA_037974485.1. Lineage (NCBI taxonomy): Eukaryota > Metazoa > Chordata > Actinopteri > Characiformes > Alestidae > Hemigrammopetersius > Hemigrammopetersius urotaenia. The sequence goes on from JBBPDC010000017.1 coordinate 14,350,860, forward strand.
ATCTTAGGGTTAAGGGTCTTGCTCAGGGACCCAGTGGTGCTGAAGGTAGGATTCGAACCCATGACCTTTTGGTCTGGAGACAAGTATCCTACCCACTGAACTACCTCCACCCTTCAACAAACTCCAAATAAAAATGGAACTGCATTCTCTGGAATGATGGAGCTCTATCAGGGGGATGTGCTGAAGCAGAGTTTGCGATAAAGAACTCAACATCAGTATCCGACCTCACTAATGCTCTTATGACCGAATGCAATCAAATCCTACCAGCAATGTTTCAACATCTTCTCAAAAGAATTGAGGCTGTTACTACAACCAGGAGGTCCAAATTCTTTGAGAAACAATGGATAGGCCAGGGTCTACAAGCCTTTGGATGTAAAGTGTACTTTTTAGATTTGTATTATCTGTATTTAGGTTTGTACTACACAGTCTCCAATTATGGTTTTATATATACTTCAATTTACAATGGCCTAAATATATCCATTTTGTTAAACCCAAGTCATATTTTTCCCAGACACAAATGAAGCCTAGGCTTATACAAACATGCCAAGCTTCCAGTGCTGAATCAGCAATGACATTATATCTTAGTCCAAGACTAGGTTTAATCCATCTCCATGAACCGGGCTGTTAATGTTACGTGCAGCAGACCACAGATGCATGTGCTGGTATGTGTTTGAGTTAACGGTTTGTGTTGGGGAGAAAGCACTGTTTGTTCTGTGTGTGTGTGTGTTTGGCAAGTGTTGGATGTCAGAGGCTGGACCTCTGTCAACGTTACAAATGTAAGAGGAGTCAAATCAAGAGGATATTGGGAGAGCCTACACAGAGAACATCCGAGCTGGTGAGTCCGCAAAGAATCTCCCCTGCTTTGATTTCCATAGAGACTATTACTGTGCTCTTTCTTTACAGGACGAGTGCATTCTTATTTATGCCATTTTGATGTTAAACAGAAGCATACATTTTAATAGCTTGTATTTAAAGAGCTGAGGTCAGGGGGTAGTGTGGGGTCTTGGTGCTGATGTTTTTAAAGAGTGCCATCATATCACTTGTCTAGCTGTTTTTGCTGTATTGGATTTGTATTGGACTTGAACACTTCATCTGCTTTAAGGAGTTGACGACAGAGTGTGTGTTTTAGAAGCAGCTTGAATTTAGTCTTCATCTTATTCTCATTTTTCCTACCGACCGGCAGATCGCTAGTAATGAAGCAGCTATGGTGGTGTTAAAGTTGAATACTGATTCACTTGAATACTGTTTCAATGATTCTTACAAAAACCAATGATACATGTTTGGAGCTTTTATGTGCTTGGAAAAAAATCTTGTTATACTTTGTTATATTGGAATTACTAAGACAAAATATTTTCAATGGATTACAGTTTTGTGTGGGAGAACATTTCGTTTCATTTTTAGTTTGTATTTGGCTGATCACTGCTTTCGAAACTTGAAAGATAGACATGACAGATAGGTGAGATTAAAATGAATCGAAGCTGTCAGTAGGGTGGAAGGTCAGGCTGGGACTAAGAAAAGATATGGAGAGTTTATGTTCCGATGAACCAATTACTGTCAAGTATCTGTTACAACACTTCATTTTTTACCGAAGTGTCATTTTCTTAGGCAGGCAGCGGTGATTATTACCGTAACTATTACATGTACTTAAAGTACACATTTATGGGATTTGTACTCCCATAAATGATCATAAATGTAATTTTACTAACACATGTTTGAGAGAAAACGTTCTTTGTATTTTTTACTCAGTAACATTTCAGTCCTAATCACTTTATTCTGGGCATAATTTTACTGTTCTGATTTGCTCTTTTGTTCACATCTCTCACTTGGGATCTTAGTGTTGAGCATTAGGAGAAAATGATCCCAAAATGCGATGAACAGCTCCTAACAAACCTCAGTTTCTATGCTGATACATGATGGATGTACTACGAAGTTCCACTGCTGTTTTATAGAGAGAGATTTGAACCTGACACTTCATTTAAAGTCTTTCCCAAAACAACTTAATCTTCTATTTAATTATTTAACAATATTTTTTATTTGTGTCTAGTCTACTCTAGCCACCTCTGGGTGGTATGTAGGTTTATGCAGTGTGATTTGCCCACAGCCGATTATCTGTCCATTCAAAGGATTTCAACCCTGGACTTTACTCTCTCCCCCCACCATCCCTGCCTGCAAGGCCACTCTAATCTAAGAGTCTGTTTCCTGTTAGAATCCGTAAACACTGCACTGTCTGAGCCAGACTACTGGCAAACAATGCATAAACCACAAAAAAAGAGAATGCAATGGATTGATGGATACTTTGGTCAATGAATGTATAGACAACTGCGATTGGATAAATGTGGTGAAAGGAAGGTCTGAGGGTTACTGAAAGTTCGTTGTTTTGCAGTATGACCTGATGCAACACAACAAAAACAGTTCGGAAAGTTTTTGATGACGAATCTCTTTCCACTGTCTCTCCTCTGACACAACTCCCACTCCCAAAGGGCCTTGCAACATAGGACCCCCCACTAACCGCTATCCAAGGAATAAGCAAGCTATATCACAGATACAGGATGCTATTTATATCCTCCTGAAAGTTCCACATGAAAGAAAAATGAATGAATGTTCAAACTCTTTAACCCCCTTCGCTCTCGCTGGGAGTTCAACAGTCCTGCTCTTTCTCACCCTGTCCAAGGCGAAGCTGTGTGAGGCGGCCAGGCAGAGGCCCTGTTTTGATTCTTTCAGATTCTCGAGGAAATGACCCATAGCCATTTTTGATAGATAACAAAAGAAATAACAAAAAAAGAAATAACAACCATCTAAAACCCTCCCTCCCTCCTTCTCAGAGGACACAGAAGTGTTAAGAATGCTTCCATCAAAACTTCACCCCACACAAGTCAATACGTTTTGAAGAAACATTCTTAAAACTGTATGTGAAAAGTATTCATGTGGCTTAATGAACTAAAAAAAATACATTACATTCTACTCGTAATAAACACTGTCTAGTGCCAAAAGGACAACAGCATAATCTAAAAGTAGGAGAAGGGAAAGTGAGTTTTAAGTTATTTCTTTTTCTCCACTACTCATATTAAGAGGAAACGACGCATTCAAGTAATGAGCCAAGAACACCAAATCTCTCTGGGTTCATCCTTTTGGCAGTGATGCTGTGTATGACTGGCAAAGGGTGAAAGAAATGGGGTTCCTAAGCAGTAAAACAAAAGTGTTGTCCCTATTGTTGGGAAATTCCTAGCAATGTCACAGCCATCAATGGTTGGCCTCACGTGAGTAGAAGCGCCCTCTGTCTTTCCATCACTCATCGCGATACTAGCCATCATGGTCGTATCTTAGCTGAAGTTACAGAATTATAAGTTAATGTTCTCCTTCAAGTGTTGAGTTGTAGCAGCAGTTTGAAAAGATGCGGTGTTGTGTGAACAAGTCATTAATTGGACATAATATTGGTGTGAATAGGTGTGAATTGGGGATGAAATTGGGGGAAAGAAAATTGCATGTGTGAGAGATATTATTATCCTCATGTCATTTCTTTAGTACATAAGCTTTTTTGACATTTCCTTGCTCAAGCACACTTACTGCAATTCAGGATGGACTAATTATCTGATTAGTAGGAACAGGCCGAGGGTATTGTCCACAGCACCACTACTGGGAATCACTGGATTTGTGTGTATGACTAGCAGATTTTTGGTATGATTGTTCAATGGCTTAACTGTGAACTGCATGGGTTGCCTTTTCCCTCTCTATCTTCAGCTAGAATGACTGTGTGTGTGTGCACGCACGTGTGTGTGTGTGTGTGTGTGTGTGTGTGTGTGTATGTGTGTGTCTATGTGTAAGAGGGGGGAGTAGAGTCTCCTAAAATCCTAAATCTTCTCAGTGTCAAATATTAACTGCAGCACAAACAGAGCCGTTGCAAACAGAGCAAGAGCAAACAGTGAGCGGAGCATCAGAGATGAGAGGGCTGTCACTCTGTCCATCCCTTCGGGACTCTCACTGTAATCCTGATGTGCTGCATAGGAAGATAGAAAGGGCAAGGGCAAAGGCAAAGAAAGAAAAACAGAAACTCCAAGGTATTAATTTTATTTAGACCAAACCAGTTCTTACATGTATATCAATTTAGTCTGGTCTATTTTCCAAAACATATTATTATTATTATTATAATTACAAGAATGTTACCCTTTTTAAGTTGAAATGCATACTTCCTTGAAACCAAACCCGTGATCCATGCACTGCTAGCATAATTCTCATAGGTCTAAGTGACTATCCTGATCAGCTGTAACATGCTGAAAAAGTGCTGGCTATGATGGAAAGGTGTCAGAACACATAGTCCAGCACAGGTTGCTGCATAGCTGCTAACCAGTAAGAGTACCCCTGTTGACTCCTGTCTACTGCTGAAAGTGTATACAATGGGCACGTGAGCTTCAGACCTGGAAGCAATAGAAGAAGGTGGCCAGGTCTGATGAATCAAGTTTTTTTTTTTTACATTATGTGGGGATCTCTGGATGTGTGTTGCTTTCCTGGAGATGTGATGGCACCAGGGTGCGCTATGGGAAGAAGGCAAGCTCAGCAGAGGCAGTGTGATGCTCTGGGCAGTGTTCTGCTGGAAAGCTTTGGGTCCTCTGGATATTTAAAAGGTACCACCTTCCTAAACATTGCTGCAGACCAAGTACACCCCCAGAATTCTCAGGTCCATGCATTGATGGGTCAGAGCTGTTCTCACGGCATGAGGGGGACCAATACAATATTAGACAGACTGTTTTAATGTCATGGCTGATTGGTGCATACAATAACCTTTTGCCAAATATTTATTCTCCTCTTCTGAAAATACAAATGATGACTGGAATGGAATGAACGGAAGCTGAGAATCTGCACTCCAGTATAATTTCTCTTGCTTGGTGAGCAACAATTCACAGTGAATTACCCCAACATTTAGTCATGTGATAAAGAAGGAGATCAGAGAAAATAAAATGATGTCATTGAGGAAGCTGGGGAATATAGTGCTGAAAGTATTATCTCAGAGTTCTAATCCAGATTCGGCTCTCCGTGTTCTTTTAAACATCAGACCTCCCTCTGGTGCAGTGATGACGCTCCTATAGATACTAAAGCTGCACACTCAGGTGGGTCATAAAGGCCTCCAGCTGCTGGACTCTACTGGGACCTCCCATTTTCAGGCCAAACCTGTGGAGTCCACCAGGGACTTGTCTCTGCTTCAAGCTCCTCTCTCTGAAACCTCTGCCAGAGCAGCTGTTGGGACGCCTGGGTCTCATCTACATCTCCTTCTCACACTCCCTGTCCCATGTCTCCACACACAGCCCCAGAGGCCCGCACACTCTGACCCTCCTCAGACTTCACCATGCTCTGGGTTAACCATCAGAACTACAGCTCTCTAAATATAGTCCCTCCAGCTCCAAGGCAAGAATACCTGCTGTGGTCTTGAGTCAGACAGTAATGCTGGAAGAACTGAATTAGTGCCTAATGAATCAGAATAACAATCAGTCAGAAATATGTTTATTTCCATATACACAATACACATCTAACTAAAAGATGTTTAGACATGTACTAGATTTCATGAACGGTGTTGCAGTCTGTGACAGACGCGGGAATCCCTGTGGACTGTGTGGGTGAAATCAGCCGTGCAGATGAGAGAGTGGACAGACCCTGAGATGGGCATGGCTGCCGGAGGCTACCTGCCTGGAGTGGATGCATACGGCTTTGCAGAACCCCTCCAGTATTACGGTGAGATTCTTCTTATTGCTGATCTTTTCAAACTGACAACATTACTTGTACTGTTATACCTCTTGTACTGTTATAACACTGCCGAACTCTTTATACTGCTGAACTCTTCATCCAGCTGGAGTCTTTATGCTAAGATAAGATAAGATAAGATAAAATATGCCTTTATTGTCATTGTACTGCAGCAGGATGCTACCCATACAACAAAATTGCAGGGGCTACAAGTACAGACTGCTGAACACAATAATGCTGAAGCTAATACTGCTGAACTTATTACTGCTGAGTTCCTTATACAGCTAAACACTTCATATTTAACACTGCTAAAGCTTCTGAAGTCTTCATGTTATAGTACTCTTTATTCTACTGAGCTTTTTTTACTGCTGAACTAAACTCCTCTTGAGTACTGCTGAACTCTTCAGACTACTGAACCCTTCCTACTGTAAAACTTCTCATGCTGCTATATGTAATACTGCTGAACTCTTCATACAGCTGAACATAATACTGGTAAACTCTTCATACAGCTATCCTCTTTATAGTGCAGATGCTGCTAGATTCTTTATACTTCTGACCTCCTCATACTGCTATGCTTAGAACTACTGAACTCTTCATCCTGCTGAACATAATACTGCTGATCCCCTCATACATCGAAACTTAATTCAAATCAGCTTTTCATATAGCTGAACATAATCCTGTACTCTTCGTACTGTTCAACCTTAAATCACTACACACCTCATACTGCTGACCTCTTCATACTGCTTAACATTATGCTATTGGACAGGTCGCACTGTGAACACTGCTGCAGTGTAGCCAAACCCTTGATGCAGTAACACCTTATAGATGACAAGATGACAGATAAATGACAGTTTTCAACCTCAGGGCCATGCCCCACCAGTGACAAATATTATTCCGAAAATGATTTGCAAAAATAAAACCTATTTATGCGTAGTTTGTTGCTTTGACACATGCAATGTAATCGACATAGCTAACTTGTGATATTTTTGATGCAAGTCCATTCACTATTTGATTGCATGTATATTGTTCATCATAGAAAAATGGCTTTATAGGACTTTGTAATGCATGACTATACAGTCAAGCAAAATGTATTGGTCGTAATGAACTTTTGTGTTATATTTGTTCACATTGTGTATAACAAGTGAGTCAAATCTTATGGGCTGTGGATGTACCTTGTTCAGTCGTGCGGGTTGGAGAAGCTTGGAAATGATAGACAGATTTCACCTCCAGTGGTCTATGGAATGTGGGGTATTGTGGGTTAATGTGTAACATTCAGTGGTGTGTGCGGTATGGGTTATTGTTTGTGATGACAATTGTCTGTTTACACTGGTTCTAACCTTCCTTCAAGCTTCCCTACCAATCCAAACACACCTGATCCAGCTGATCAGGCACTCCTGAAGACAATTATCTGGATCAAGTTTGGCAGATAACTGTTGGATTTCAACATAAAAGAGTTGAATATTTATTTCTGCATTCTAGACAAAGGAAGGCCTGGGCCAGTGGTGAAACATCCAACCTTAAGTCAAAACCTAGCTATTTTAGTTTGAAACAACAAATAAAGGACATGGGCAGTGAACTTTTTAAAAAGCTGTGGTTATTAAAACAGATTACCTACGGATATGTCCGCATCAATGTGGTTCTTAAACTCTTACACCCTAAAGTTTGTGGGCCCACACTATATAATGTGACTCTGTCTCACATGACCCTGGAACAAACCCACAACTCTTTTTCCTTTTAGTTCAGTTCACATTGCAACTGTGGCTGCTGAGGGTGGAGTACGGTGTACTGGACATTACGTGAGCAACGCTGTTCACCAACATGGCTGTTTATAGAGAACTCTCAGTGGTTTACAAACAGATACAAGCTCAGCCATGTCACACAACATATCCGAGCCTAAACGGGACAGAAAACATCTGGGAGAGAAGTGAATAGGAGGAGGGCTGGGAGTTATAAATGAGATGTAGTATCAGAAATGGAGGGCATGGAAACCAGTAAGATCCAGTAAATACCATCATGTATGTGCATGTATAAGGAGAATGCATCTCCTAAAGTCATGGTTTATTATTCAGTTCATATGTGAATGTGTCCTTTTCAGTCAGCGGTACTATAAATCATTCAGTAACTATGAATTATGAATTATGTGGTAACTGACAGTAGACAGGTCCAGCTACTCAAGATCTCCTGATGAAATTATGGGTTTTTTTACAATTACTGAATCCACTTATCCACATTTTCTGTCAGTATACAGACTGCAAGTTACATTCATGGGGGTGTAGGTGTGTGATGGAATTAGAGCAATGTCTTGCTGCACAGATGTGTTTCAGAAGCGTTGCCAGTAGTAACATGTGTTCCCTCTGTGGGGTGACTTGCAAAATGTTTCGCTAATCCCAAGCCCATTCTCACAGGCTTAAAGTTTCGGTCTGTCTTGATTCCACATGGTCATAAAAGATCGAAGGCCAAAAAAAGGAAACTAATATCATAAACAACACAAAGCTCTTCAGCTGCATCCTGTTTCCAGAAATCATTCAGTGGTTCACAAGGTCTCGATCGGATTTTTTTTTATTACATCCCAGTGGCCTCATAAAAGTCATTAAATTATTCATGAATGACGCAAGTCTGTGGATGTGGATCACATTCCTGGGGAAGTCTACAATCACACCGATTTTGGAATGTTAACTTTACAATGAATGATTGCAAACTTCAATAAATTATTTGCCCTTGTTTTCATAAAATACAACAGTTGTGCTGAATGCAACTGAACTGAATTATCTCTTAAAGTATCATAATTGAATGCAATCTCTAATTTGCAGTTTGAATGTTCTTTGTGCAGATGTGCTGGTTGATCCGCTTGGATATCCGTATCAGGACCCTGATCTGCAGGCCTTTCCCTACGGCCAGCAGCACTACAACCCTGCCAACGTCCAGTTCTCTATGTACGGACCACCAAGCACTCAGCCATGTAATGCCCCATACCCATACAGCCCTCAGTGCCAGGAGCCTCCCTTTGAAGTTGACATGGAACTCCATGGGCAGGTTAGAAGCAGTGTGGTCGGAACACCCCTCATGAAGAGACCCCGCCTGGGCCCTGGCGCGAGGGTGAAAGGCCAGGATGAGCTGTGTGTGGTGTGTGGAGACCGAGCTTCGGGATATCACTACAATGCTCTCACCTGCGAAGGCTGCAAAGGTGACCGGCTGATGTTCACAGCTGTAGGGGATATTTACAGCTGCCCACTGAATCTGAAAGTCATTCTGATCCTTGAATTTCATAACATTTTTCAGATTTGAGGTCTGCAGTGCATTAGGCACATGAGCTGTGTGTTAGCAGGTTAAATGTGCCCACTTAAAATGTTGACAATGTCTTATACTATTTGATATATATATTATAATATGAATATTGCACACTTTAGGAATTAACACTCAATGTTATGTTTTACCATATAACAGTCACAGTTGCTATCATATATATACATGATGCTCATGCCTGCAGCCAAATCACAGTCGGTACTTGGAAGAGAACACTATCACTAACCCACTGTTAGTCTTTTTGTGCTAAAGATCCTCTGCATGTTGTGAAAGTAACACACAAACGGATAAAAAATTAGCTGTGACTTTATCACCAGGCCAACACTTCCTCTCATTATTTGGAGTAGTTCCAAAAGCAGCTAACATGAGAAAATAAGAAAACAGAGAGCGGAAGGGTGTGTGAGAAACCATAATAATGCACAAAATCCACTACATTACAGAATCACCCTGAAAACATACTGAACCTGATCTGTGCCTTATGGTGCATGTAAAAATCAGCCTGAACCAAACCTGAAACCTGATATTTTGGTTGTGTAGCAGACCTCTAGTTGCTTTTCATGGGGGTTACGTTCCAAGAGCACCCGTGTATAGTGAAAACCGTGTTGTTGTGTTTTGGTTTAAAAAAAAAAAAAAGCCTAGATATGCTCCCCACTTTAATTTAATTTAATACATCACCCTTAATGAAAATGTAAAGATAAACCTATATCGTACTGTACTGTTTACACAGAACTCCTACAGTGCTTGAATGTAAATAACCAATATTACCATTGTACGGACTTGTCCAGAACGCACAGATTGCCAGTCCGCCCCTGTATACATTTTTGATATGGGTAAAGTATCATTTTAAAAGATCTCGGGCCCCCTGAACCACGGCCATCGGGCCTGTAATTCTCGTCCGAGAAGCTGAGCTGCACTGCCAGAAGGGCGGGTCGTTTGGGCGGCATAGGGCTTTTAGAAGAATGAAACGAAAACAGGAGTACAGGAGGGCAGCAGCCAATAACTGAAAATTTAGCTGAATTTATATTTGGATTACTATTTACGTTATTAGTAAATTATATATTTTAATAACTGTATATCTAAAAAAAACTGCATATTTACACCAACTAAGTATAGAACCAGTAAAATAGTGCAAAGATCACCCCTCCATTAAAGGGCACTACTTACTCTACGATCGACTGATTCTTTTGGGGAAATTTTCACTGCTGCTGAAAGAAGCTAACACTCAATTCTTATGTTCACCAAAGGATTCTTCAGGCGCAGTGTGACAAAGAAGGCCGTGTACCGCTGCAAGAGCGGCGGAGGCTGCGAGATGGACATGTACATGCGGCGCAAGTGCCAGGACTGCCGTCTGCGCAAATGCAGAGCTGTGGGAATGCTAGCCGAGTGTAAGAACAATGTCTGTCTACTGCAGAAGTGTCTCAGTACAGTAACTGAGGGCCGCAACACTACTTTCCTGCTATAAGTCTCCTAAATCAGCTTATAGGAGGTTTTAGATAATATAGTGCATTGAGCCAGGTTTGTCAGAACAGGGTAAAAGCTAAATGTTCCCTTTAGACTAGTGTGTGATCTGTTCTAGGTTACTGGATGAACATTGTTGTGGCTGGGATCTGTTAAGGTGTCTTTAAAGTGACTGTTTGGCCTCAAACTGCAATTTCAAACAGTGGTTTCTGACACTGTTGGCACACTGTTATCCATATACACTGACTAAAGTCCTTTTGCTATGTCTTTAGACAACTGTATGTTATACAGTGTAACACCGCTAATTGGTGTAGCATAAGCTTCCATTACTCGTTGCCACATTAACCTAATAGCCTCAGTGCAAAGCAAAAGATGGAAACTTTGACTACTCACTATTCATCCTTCTTATTTTCACTAGAATGTGGAATACAAAACCCTGTCCCACATCAAGTCTTTTCTCTCTAAGGCCTGCTAACTGAGGTGCAGTGCCAGTCGAAGAGGTTGCGGAAGGGAGCCAAGCACAGAGGAGACTCGCTGTCCCAAGTGACTGCCGAGGATGAGGAGAACTCAGAGAGCAGAAACGTCTCCTCGACCAGCAGACTGTCCACACCAGCACAGGTACACCCAAAAAACTGAACCCCTGTCAGCTACTCTCACTCCTGACCTGATCTGACAGAGACATAACAGTACAACATGGACAATGACATTTTTTTTTAGCATCTTCACTTTTTTTTGTATGTACAGCTTTGGATAAAAATAAGAGATCACAGCTAAATGTTTAGGTTCTCAGGCTTTATCTTTTATAGATGCAAGTATTGAACTGAACAGTTTTTAAAAACTGCTGACGATATTTCCAAATAAAAATATTTTTCTTTAAAGCATAATTTTTAAGGAAATGACAAACATCAAAATAAGTGAAATGTGTTTACAGAACCTCAATAAAAAGTCTTTTGTTCATTCTTAAACAAAATGGCAATAATAACCTTTGATTACTTCTAGTAGTGTTTTGCCATCCAACTGGTTGCATTGTAACAGTAGAGTGTCGATTACAGCAGTGTTTTTATACTTTTCCTCATTAAATAAGATGTGATTCAGGTGTGATTTATGAGGTACCTCATAAAGCAGAATGAGGTGTTTGTGTAGGAATTCAACAGACATGGAACGGTTGTCATACTCATAGAGATACTGATTTCAAAATAAATTGCAGAGGTCTCTGATTTTATTATATAAATATATAAATATCTGTGCATATTTATCTTTGCAAATTTCAGTTTTCAATTCAGTTTGTTCAGAGCAGTGTTTATTTCCATACTCTGTAAACATGGCGCTCTCACCAAAGTACCAAGGAAAATGAAATGTAAATACGAATGTAAATTCCTGTGTGTTTCAGGTGTCAGTCGGGTTGTCCCGGGAGCAGAAATGTGTTCTGAACAGAATTGTAGAAGCCTATCGTCGATACAGAGCTCAAGACAGCACACACTGCCGGGTGTGTGCATGCATTTGCTGCAAGTTATTTCTAAACTCATATGGTTCTCCACCATTTTCTTTAAATATTCTGTGTATTTTAATGTCAGTCATTAAGATGTAAGCAAGTGATCTGATGGGATCATAGGAACCGTGGTGGCGATAGGAACCAAACGTCAGAAATGTTTAATGCGTCTAAACTCTCACAAAAATCTATTAGCACTAAATTGTTACAAATATATTGTCTGATGCCTGAGATGTTTAACAGTTGTGAGATAAGCTTTGGGCATAAACATATATTTTCTTAATTCAGTCATAGTGGACACATCTGAAAAATTATAAAGTTAGGAATCAGATACTAATACACTGTCTGATGGATATAGTTTCATGATATCTGTGCCATAAGATTTAGGCCTAAAACAAAAGGGTAATTCCCTATTTTTTCACGGTGTAGAAGGACATGCAGACTGTTGTCAGGCAAACCCCCTCTGTAGTTTTTAAAGTGAGAAACTGAAGTGTAGACTCATAAACAAGCAATCAATCGTGTGGATAAACCGCTTTGATGTCAGTAAACATCTAAAGGTCACACAACAGACTGTGGTGTCTGGAGGTGTAAATTGGTGTAAAACTGCTGAGGTGAAGATGTTAGTTTGCCATTTTAAGTAGATTATACTGCATGTGAAGTAGACTTGATGTAATTTCTATGTCTGCACGACACTCATGTGTTGATTGTGTTTCTCAGGTGCCCCAGTGGTCAGGGTTAGAGGAGGGTGGAGATCGTCTAGCAGACTTGACACCTCTGCAGACAGAAAGGCTTCTACAGTTTTCTAAAAGCATACCTGGTTAGACAACTCCTCTTTCACATACAGAACAAGTGACAGATGACGTCTCATCTGAAGTGGTGGCCTGACCCGTGTTTGTTGTTTACTGTTTAGGATTTGACCTCTTGGACAGAGCTGACCAGAGCGTTCTTCTCTCTAGCTCCACTGTGGAGGTCATGTTCCTGCTCTCGGCTCAACAGTTCGCTCAGAATCCGTCCACTTCTAGCGCAGGTAGAGTCGTATTGATCATGGTCTTGTTCATCGAGCTCCTAGGCAAATAAACAACATGCAGTGAAAAAACATTCGTTGCTCAGTATCAGTAAGTTTGATTTTTTTTCTTTCAGCTGTGTATCCTGGGGGTGTATCCACTGTATCCTCCCACAACTGGGTGAAAACATTACAGTCTAAGGCCAACAGCAGCCATGAGGTCATGCTGAACTCAGGTAACTGACCGACATTTAATCCATTAAAAGGTGAACAGATAACGCTGCACTTTAATATAATCAAAAAATCTTCCATAAACTGTGTTATACCAAGTGAGATCGATTACATAAATGTATAACTAGGTTGTGGATGTGATTGTGTATTAATAAAGCTTAGTCTAGTCATGAGCCTAGGATTAATCCTAGCAGCAGGTGGTCTGGTGGTTAGGGTAAGGGAATTACCCTTGTGATCAGAAGACCATGGGTTTGAATCCCAGGACTGCTAGTGGCACTACTGAAGTACCCTTAAGCAAGGTACCATTCCAACACACTGAATTCCAGGCGCCCCCTGTTGGTGACAGCTCACTGCTTTACTTGGTGAATGGGTTAAATGCAAAGAGAGAATTTCACACTGTATGCTGCGCTGTGGTGTGTTCACATGTGACTTTATGGGGCCACTTTACTTTAAAACTGAACCCTAGAAATGTTACATAACTGCACAGATGGAAGTTTACATATTGTTGCTTTAAAGAGCTCATTAATTTTCACTATTTAATGAGGTATTTCATGTACTAGTGATTCCCCAGTGTATACATAGAAACTAAAGTGTGAAAACAGGCTGTTTTGAATTACTCACAACTGTTATATCACAGCTGTGAATGCATTTACACATAAATAGCCTATGCAGCTTTAAGGAGGTGATTGACATATCAGAGTTAAAGAGGGAATTTGCATATAGAAAGATTAAAGAGACAGTAACAACATCAACCTGTTTTCTAAGGACCAAGGAGAGGTTGCAAAGTAATTATGTAAAAATGCATCATGGCTGTTTTTGATACACACATTGTGGACCTAAAAGGGGGGGGGGGAGTAAAAGTTACAAGAATGTGCCCTTTAGTGCTGGAGGGGATTTTGTATGTTAAATGAGATTTAAGAGTGCTTAGGAAACCAGCTGTAATTCACACAGGCAAAGTATGTGCATCATCTTGGCAGATATTTTAAATGAGAAGTAAAATGTGCCAGAGGAGATCTGTCAATACTTAATGGAATATCCAGTGCTACAGGAGATAAGAAAGGAAACACTGAAGTATCTTTCTCGGACATTTGGAGAATTTGATCAGCCTGTATCATGACTGGTAAATACTCCTGGGTCATTTCCCTCAGTTCGCTGTTAAATTGAATCCTCTCCTACTACATAATGTCACTGACTAGCACTTGCCATGACTGTTGTCATTAAAACAGCTTTCTAGAAGACTTGAAATATGCTACCAAAACAGAATAAACAAACAGGTAGATCCTAACGTTTGTGTTCAGAGTGAGAACAACATACTGGGTAAAAGCTCAGTTCAGGGCCGATATATCATCCTAATTGGCTTTGAAGAGTTATATGATGTACATATTCCGGAAACCGGGACCAATGTCTTTTTTGTTCTCTTCAAGCAGGGTTGAGTGAGGAGCTCTTGAGACCAGTCCTGAATTTCTTCAACAGTATGGCAGCCATCACTGTGACTGATGCTGAATACGCTCTTCTTACTGCTACGGCAGTGCTCTGCTCAGGTCTGTGGCTTTCACTGGATACTTAAGTGGGGAATTTGTTTGCTTTCAAGTTAGTACTTTGCCAAGGTGGTTCTGTAGGCTATGCGCATTTTAAGACTCATCTTGGACCACAATTAGAGATTCTGCAGTAGGAATTCTTGGTAGAATGGGTCTAGCATTGTAATGGGTCTGAAGGACTAGCCTTCATGATTTCCCCTCAAATTAAATGCAGGTGAGCCTTGATGCTAATCAAATTGCAGATTGGTGGCCTAGTGGGATCTTGCCTCTAGTCATGGGTTCAAATCCTACCTTCAGGAAACCACCAATGGATTCCTGAGCAAGACCCTTAACCCCAAGTTGCTCCAATGAGACTGTCCCCTGTAGTTAGGGAATGGAAGTTGCTTTGGCTAAAAGCGTCTACTAAATGTAATATAACACACAATGTGTGTTATTGAGCACAATGTATTTGTTGAACTATATTATAGACAGAATCCAGATGCAAACATTGTGGCTGATCTACTATGTTTAGGCTAAGGAGAACAGTGTAAATGAGTGTCTAATCCTTCAAATCCTCTTATTATATTTCTCCTCTTCCCTTGTTCCTCTCTGGTGTGGGTGAGGCAGACAGGCCATCTCTGCGTGCGGTCAGGTGTGTGGAGAGTCTGCAGGAGTTTGTCCTGGAGCTGCTCTCTAAGGTGTGCAGGAGTGGAGAGGGAGCTGCCGTTGGTCCGTGTCGCTTCGCCAAGCTGCTGGGTCGGCTCACCGAGCTCAGGACGCTCCGCCATAACCATCTCACGCTCCTCCCACAGCAGCCCTGGGACCTGCAGCACTGAGAGCCGCTTCAGGAAAAGAGAGGACTGAATGGCTCCGGAGTGCCGCTCGACTCTCTGCGTTCATAAACTTACTCGAGTAGGAATACTCTGCTGTGTTCCAAGAAGTATTCTAAACACTAATACTGACTGGGATTTCTATGCATGTAGTGAGTTGCACTTCTTAAAACCCCATAAAACTGTATTGATGGACCCTGTGGTTCCACCATTCATTGTGAGATAAAGAGTAACTTCAGCTTGTGCTTAAATGGTGTTAAGTGTCCTGCTGCCGTGAAGAAGTACAATAAAAAAGACAGTTATCGAAAGGCCAAATGAATGAAAAGGTATGTTTTTAAATTTGGTGGTAGCTTCAGTAGTATATTTTTGCAAAATTGCTCAATCTTAATAGTAAGATTAATGCACAGAACATTCCTTATAGTATTAGTGTTCAGTATGCCACTGGTTCACAGCACTGGTCTATGACCCCCCTGCCTGACAGTCACAAAACCTGACCCTCACTCAGCACTCTTGCTCTATGAACACTGGAGTCCTGTTACAACAAAACTCATTTTTGATAATACAGTAGCCGGACTCAATGTACTGTAGCCTCTTGTATGCTTTACTCATTTTAACTGTGCATGTACCTTCTGTTCAAAATTCATAATTGTCCAATGAAAAAAACCCATATACTGTAAATAAAAGACCCGTGTTTCTAAAGATGTCTGATTAAAACTACACACTTATAACTCCCCTATGTGGACAAAAGTTTTGGGATGTTTGACTATTACATACATAGCACAGTTTTTGTACACCCATCAATGCAAGTGGGAGTTTGGAACTCTTTAGCTAGGGACTCATGGACTCTACCAGTTGACTCTCCAATGTGACTGAAGGTGGTCTTCTGTTTTGCTGCTGTTGGAACACTGCTGTTAAACACTGCTGTCACTGCCAAACTGTGATGTCTGGGCAAGAGGGTCAGAACATCTCCAGTGCAGCAGGTCTTGTGGGGGGGTTCCTGGTCAGTGGTCAGTTCCTACCAAAAGTAGACCAATGACAGGATCACAGACACCCAAGGGTCTCTGATGAGAGGCGTGAATACTAATCTGCTGAAAAAGGTAATATACACATAGGCATGCATGTGCCAGAAAGATGGTTTGCATCTCAAGACAGCTGAACAAAGTACCATCCCCACATGCCGCTCACAATAGTCAAGTTGTAGTTCTACTGCATATAAACTAATTGGAATAACTTTTAGGTAAAGATTATAGTGTGACTTTCATTAGAACGCTTTCGGCCGCAGATTGGTTTTAGCTTGTGGATCATCAGTGAGGTTCTGACAACTCCCATTTGTAATGTAAACCTGTTTCTCTGAGCGTCCTGTGTTTGAATAAAAAGCAGTCCTGCTCCTGCGGAGTGTTTTCACTGCTCCCAACACACCCTTACTGAGTTTAAGTTTGTTTTTCTTAAAATAAGGGAAAGCACTAAAATAAGGCAGTGGCATCCAGGACCAGGATTGGGAAGCCATGTTAGAGAAGGGAAACACCAACAACCCTGGTCCTGGGGGCCACCTGCCCGTTTAAACACTTTCACTTCCTTAAGAAGCATAGAACGGGCTTGTAAACGAGCTGCTTAGTTGGATCAGGTGTGGTGAGAGCACTGAAAACACATCAATGTGCAAAGCTGGAGACCACCTGGACCAGGGCTGAGACAATTAGACTTCTTTTTGGCCACTACTACTTCTGTCCAAACACAGCTAACAAAATAAAGACAGAAGAATCTGTTTTAATTTGTTTTAAGAAAATATGGGCATGTTAAAGTGTTAATGCATTATTTACTTTATTCTGATAAGTATTTTATCGCATGTTAACGCAGGTTTAAAAAAAATCCTTGTATTTTGAAAGTTTGTTGCTTTTTAGTTTTTGTGCTTAAGGGTGCACACAGCTCAACTGATTTTCAGGGGGTCAGGTGCCGCATTTCTTTTGTCTATTATATTGACAAAAGTATTGGGACGCCTGACCATTACACCAACAGGGGCTTTAATGGTCCCCGTTTGCAGCTGCTAGAATGGTTCCACTCCTCATGTTCTAGAACTAGTCATTCGAGCAATGTTCCAATCATAGTGTAGTCTTCCCAAAAGAGTACAGCAGCAAAGAGAGCACGGGCCATCACTGTTATGCCTGTATCAACCCCTACATGCGCCGTGCAGTACTGCCACATTCCATATTCCATCCATACACGACATTCCTAGAAACTGAACATGTCCGTGTTCCCAGTGTGACCACAGGGTTAATACTGCAGGAATTTCACACAGGAGAAAGAATCGCAAATCATCCATTCCTCCGTCTGTCGACGGCACACCCTTCATGTTCTTAGTAGTACAAAAGTATTCTCGTGGTAATTACACCTAACTGCTGCCCAGTGCCTTTCAACCATGAAGTGAATTCTCTACTGCCTTCGTAAACAAAACGTATGGTTACATTGATACCGTTTCATTTAGGCTCCACTAAATTAGAGATAGCATATTTTAACAAGCATTGGTGTTTATCAGCACAAAATGCCGGAACAGATATTGGAGGGCCAAGCAAAGAATCAAATTCTATAACGAATCTAGCACATACTCACATTGTGTAATATGTAATAAGTTGTGTATTGCTTACTGTAGTCCATTAGAGAGTTTGAGGTGCATTTGTAGTGCTTCTATCACACTAGGTCATTCTAAACCTTGGAAAATTTGGTTACACTGGTCAACAGTGTACTGTTGTTACTGAAATAAAATGTAATTTCTTATCCATTTTTATGTGCTGACATGACAGTCAAAATGCAAAATTGGCTCTAGTCTATTTTTAAAAAAAAAAAATGCAGTAATTACTGTTTACATATACAATAGTAATGGGCCTACGGTTAATACCCGTAAAAACAAAATCCATTGTTATCCATTGTTGCAATATCTTGACTGCACCGCATGAGAAAATGATACAATAAACTCTGGATGATGTGTGCATGATGGCATTATGCGATGTAAAGCAATATTACATCATTCTAGGCTTATTTAGGATGTTGTTACAGTTCTACTGGATAGATTTACACGATGAAACATAGAAAATGAACTATATGAAATATGTTTAACACCGGAGCCGATAAAAATCTTTCATGGTCATATTCGTGTTCAGCAATGATGGAGGAAGTAGCCAAAAAAAGTACTGAAAACAGAGCCATGCATTAGACTGGTTAGTCAAAGTTAGGTTCTGATTTTGGCCTCAAATTCTGGGGCTTAAAAAGAAAAGGCTGAACATCTTAGACTTTAACAAAGCAAGAGGACGAAACTTGATGCTTCGACAGACTTGCGAGTTACTAGTAAAATGAACTTTCTTTCTAAAAGACAGAGGAAGTGCAACAGCATTAAGAGATTCAATAGGACATTTATTTCCCCCACATGAGAAAATACTGTTTGAGACAGGTTATTTGGCGAGTAGGTAAAATCTGCTGTTTGTACAAGCTTAAAATTTTTCAGCTCCATATTATAAACAGGTACTAGACAAGTTTCTACAATAAATACAAGGCTCTGTGCTCCATGATGCAAAAACAGAAAAACAATGATTTTACTGTCTAACAAAACATCCTCCCTACAGCATTTCATCTTAAAAGCTTAACAATAACTAACCCATAAAGTTACAAAGCCCATCTTCTCTTAAACCCTATTCAATAGTTTCTCTTAAATAAGATATTTGATTCAATTCTTCAACCAATATATAATTTAATTATCTCTATGTCTTTGCGGTCCATAAATAAATTACATTTCTGTGTATCAAAAATGATATATATTTAACCACAGACAACTGGCTGTGAATCATACATAAACTGTATGTATATGCCTAACATATGTACTCACACTGTCCGACACCGAAAACAAGCAGAATACATTTTGCTGTAAGTCAGTGATTTGATTTGTTTTTTTACAAATATGTACAGAAGTTATCTAATTTCTTCATACATCCTCGCAAATGAATTCACATAAACAAGACTCAAATTAAATTAGATACTGTATGACAAAAAATGTATTATATACACGAGCGTCTTTACAATATACAAGAAGTGGTTTGTAAAATGTTTAAAAAGTAAAAAGCTATCGTAAGAAAATGGCAGTGATTCATTCATACCTTTGTACACACTCGCTAGTCGATTCACTGACTCATTCGTATTAACTGAATCATTGTCAGAAAACAGATACCGCTCTACCTTTATCTGACAATGAGCCTTTGGAAGGACATGAACCCACTAGATTTAAAGTGACACTAGTTTAAAAATCACACACCCATGCTTGGGTTCATTAAAAGCATATCCTTATAACCCATCCCTAACCTGGAATGGGATTTTAAAAACCCAAATAAACATCAGATTCATGGCTAATGAGGGTGCAAGAGATTCACAGCTTTCTCATTGTATCTGAGAAACTAGCTGGATCCCTGCTAAGACATGCAACGCACCATTTGCAGCGTCGCTTAGTGACTTCATCCTCTAATAGTACCCAACACATTCAGTAGAGGGAGTGTTTTTCACGACACAGCTCTCTGTGTAAGTGGTATCTGATTAGTAGTGATAAGCACAGGTATACACATGTGCTGGCAACAGGAGGACCTTAAATGTAGTTGGAACCGACAAAGCCATGGTCCCCTCGTACTCGGCTAAGGTGCATCATGGCTCGGTCGTAAGCCACCTGCACAGACTTCCGAATGCTGGTCTTACGGCCCTCCATTAGACGCAGTTTGTCCACTGTGTCGTCCATGCCCAGCGGCAGCAGCTTCTCCCGTGGTAACCACTGCCTGCAGCACCAAGAACAAAATAATCAGTGGAGTTTATGGCCAACTCATTTTCTGATGCTGTGTTAAAAATCATCATGAGTGACTTTACCAACATGCAGATTAAAAATACAGTCCTTATTTGATTTTGACATGTACAGGGTTATTCAAATTCTCACAGCCTACTGCAACATCTACTGGATAAAAAAGTGAGAAAGACATCTGGATTTTAGCCTGATAACTGTTTTTTTTTTTATGTACACAGGGACGGCAAGCACTTTAACACTGCACCGGATTCTAAACATAAAAAATAAACAAATTTTATTACAAATACTCATATTTACATTCAAGTTCACACTCAGTCTACTACAGCAACACATCACTTCCCTCCCAGGTTCCTTTTTTATTTTGTAAACATACTTCTACTTTTACATAAGTGACGTAAGCAGGGGTCATCAGGTATTTCCAGTCTTTCAACGTAACCAGGATGCTGAAAAAAGGACTTAAAGAATCCCAGGGTCATTAAATGCTGTACATCATTTGTAATTAACGTCATTAGCAAATTGTACATTTACTGGAAAAAATTAGACACTCTGAGCTGCTTGCAGCTGACTTTTGATAAGAGCTTCAGCCCCATCTGCTGGCCAGTCTGGTTAAATGCTTTTCACCATGCAACACTTAAGCATTAAGCTTGGAGCTCACAGTTCACATACTAACCAATATTTGTGGGGCACTACGGTCAGCGGTTTTAGTATGAGACCGATACTCGAGACTCAAAGTGTCACCTGCGCTTGTGAATGTATTTTATGTAAAAGCACAACTGCCTGTTTCAGACTTTTAAAATATTCCAACATTTGGTATTTCTGTTTCTTTCCAGAAACCTCTATCCTTGTGGGCAAAGGTTTCATGTGCACTGCTCTCACCAAGTGCGCTTGTTGTCAAAGAAGAGGACAAGGAAGAGTTTCTCGCCGGCCTCCTCCTGCCTCTGCTCTCCAAGCCGCAGCACATCCACAGGGGGAACAGGGATAGGCACTCCATTATGCAGCAGACCCTCCTCTGGCATTTCCGGATCTATAATCTAACACAGACAAAAAAATAAAGATTTATAAGTGCTTCGAACGTCATGGGTCTGTTTAAGACAATAGCAAGCCTAACCATAGGATACGCAGGTGTTTTGAAAAGAACAGAGTATTGCTAAGAACATGCTGCTTGTTTTTTTTACAAGGATTATATTGCAATGCCAATAGTGTTTCACTAAAATCTAGTTTAGCTTAGGTTTAAACCTAATCTAGCCATGGGAATCTAGCCACAGCAGTATTAACACTAATGTTGCCGTAAGGGTACCTGGCACTGGATGTGCATCATTAGTATTGACACCAAAATAAACTGTACTTTACTGAAACAGATATCTGACAAATCTGTAATAAAGGTGTCAAGGAAAGCAGGCGAATTATTTGCTGAAAGAAAAGCTTTTAAGTGTTCATAATGTAAAGTGGCCACTCATAGTCACACAACAGCACACAGTGTGAACAGTGTGAAATTCTCTTTGCATTTAACCCAATCACCAAGTGAAGCAGCAGGGAGACAGCGCCGAGGAAGCAGTGTGTGGGGTTGGTACCTTACTAAAGGGTACCCTAGTGGTCCCACTAGCAGTCCTGGGATTCAAACCCACAACCTTCTGATCACAAGGACAGTTCCCTAACCACTATGCCACTGGCCGTCACACAAAATAGGACACTGTAACATTGCCTAAATGTCTGTAACCTTTCTCAAACAGCCATGTTTATACAGTCATACGATGTTACTGGTGTATAAAGGAGTAGAAATATTACAGTGTTTGCAGGGTTTTAGAATATTCTGTCTCACCAGAGCAGGGTAGGATGGGTAACCTCTACACTTTGCCCACACCAGGTCCAGAGGCTCAAGTTCAGCATCACTCTCTATAGAGAGCATATCCACTGAAAAAAAAATACAACACACATAAAACAATAATGCAAAAATCACAATACAATGTCAACAACAAGCATTTTAAATATTTGAAATGATACAGATTTGTGACTTGATCACTAACCAAAGACAGAAACAAATCCAGAGCCATGATTTAAATGGCAGAAAAACAGGAATAAAGGGAGTGACCACTAGGATGACCAGATTTGAGCTTGTGAAAAAGAGGACACCACTACCGTGGATCCACTACCGCAAGTGGAAGTGAATGGCTTGTGGGATAGTAACTAGTTCATGAGAGATGCCCATAAAGTGACGAATTCTAAAACTCCGCCTGGACGCAATTTCCAGGTTTCAAATAGAGGACATGTCTGGGGAAAAGAGGATGTCTGGTCACACAGTACTCACAGTGGTAAATGTTAGTGGCCAGCGCAGAATTTGGCAACTTAACCATACATTATGATATTCACTAAAGTACAGTACTTTGGTTAGGTGACTATGAAAATGATTAAAGCAACGCTAGCTTTTATTGACAGAGTTAGACTAGCCAAAAAAAAGGGAGAAATGGAGCAGCTCCATAAAAAAAGCTGCTCCCAAAAGCTCACGTCACTTGTGTGAACCTGTGGAACTGATCTTATGCAAAGCCTACAAGCTAAAGAGCAAACTTTTGGTAGGTTTAAGAGATCTTTTGATTTCAGATGCAAATATTGTCAAACCACACACAAATATTGTGAAATCACACACAGAATCGATTAAAAAACTATTTAAATGATCAGCATTGTTCTTTATTTACCAGTCAATAGCACATGCATGCAAGAGCATATAGCTGAACGTATAACTAATTAGGAAAGTTTAACCTTTAAAGTTTAACGTTAGCAGTTATTTCTCTTACCTGGACCAGTGTAATCAGAATCTCCATTAACAGTCTCTAAGAATGGCACTTTGGACAATGCCGGTTTCCCCAGACTTTTTTTTGGTGGTAAGATACTGAAAACAAAACACATTCTATTAGTAACTCTTTGCAACTTAAACCAAATAAAACTGAAAAGCGTGAGCAATGAACTATTACATTTCTTTCTTCAGAATTGGTGAGGGGCTGCTCTCAGAGTCTGAACTGCCTTCTTTGTGCTTTTTGAATCCATTCGTAAGAGCTGTGAACACAAACAGGACAGGCTTAAAGGCATAACACTCAAATCATAACTCTTTTGCGTTTATATACATTTTTGAAGAAAACTCTCTTAAGATGTCAAACGAAAGCAAAAATAATTCCGAAAAAAGGGAGAAAAAATATTCTAAATCTATTTCTACAGGCAGCGTTTGTTGTTTTGCAATCATAATATATCAGAAGATCTTTATCTGAATGTGTGCACTAATTTCAGTAGTGTGAATAAGTAATTTCTAACTGAAGTAGGCTTTACCAGAGTCTACAAAACGAGGTGGGGTCTTCTGTTCTCGCTCGGGACTAGCACTGAGGCTGCGGTCTCTCTGATTGGCTGGTGAGAGCACAGGCGGGGGTGTTGATGGTTGCAATGTCTGAGCTGTTGTCTCTGAGTTTGTGGTTAGAGGCATAACGGTGGTGGTGATGGGGGTGAGGTTGTTGCTGCAGGGGAGAGACAGTGGAGGCGCTTTGCTCTCCCCACTGCTCCCGTTCTGCAGCTGATTGTCTCTCTCGCGCTGTAGCTTGGCTCCGTTTTTCGCTTTTCTGAAGAGGACAGACGTGCGGCGGCCCACTCCTCCAGATATGGGCTGGGTGAGAGATTGGGTGGCTGAAACACCGTTGAGCAGCTTTCCCTCACTGGGCAACAAAATTGGGGGACTGTCCTGTGCCGTGTTCTGAAGTGCCACATCTGCCTCTGCCTCTGCATTCTGTCTCTCACTGCTCAGTTTGAGGGCTTCAGAGGGGCAGGCTGAAGTAGTCTTTGGGTCAGCCGTCATTGGCCGGAGAGTGGGGGGATCCTGGGGGGTGTCCCCAGGAGGAGGGGATAAGGCCAGGCCCGAGGGCTCCAGGGTTGGGGGAGGTGTAGATTTACAATCATCTAAAAAACAAAAGATTTTATAAATGAAAAAGATATTCAAAATGTTTTTTTTGAAAAACTGCATTAGTTAAGTCATCTTAACATGTTCACACAATATAAAGGACATCTGGTACATTGGGGTGAAAAAGATTAATATATGCTAGCAGTGATATGCTTGATGGTGACATAAAATTATGTAAAACTTTATACATATTGTACAAATAAACATCAATGGCCTTGCATAGGGTTTTGAACACGTTTTTGAAAAATATCTAATTTTTTTACCTTTGTCAGAGGATGAAGACAAGTTGTTTTCAGTGTCCATCTCTTTGTCTTCCTCATCCTCATCTTCATCTTCATCCTCCTCTTTGACATCTCCATTGGAGAGGTGTGAATTGCGGCGGTAGCGGACGTTGTTTATCTCTTTGCGCAGCAGTCGTATGCGGCGGGTTCGGGCCCCACTCGAACGCATTGACGTCACCACATCCAACTTATCCAGTAGTTCCTTCAGCTGATCCTCTGCTGACATGTGCAACCTGTTCTCTGGGTCCAGCAGTGTGTCCACTGTACAACACAATCCGTCAGACATGCACAAAGATCAGCGAATTCACAGCTGCCTTTTCTGACAACTTCACATAAAGGTCACAATTTCTACATATTTGTCAAATTTAACATTTAGGAAAATAGATGAAAACACCACAGCTATTCGCCACTGTTGAGCAAAACATGGATGTAGTGTCTAGTTTACTATTATTACACATACTTGCATGTCAAATGCTACTGTTTTTTAATTCATATCCAGCTTGCCTGTTATCCACTGTTACTCACCATCCTCCAGTGTGCACCGGTAGTAGTCATTCTTGTGCGGGGACTCTGGGAGGTGCATGCCTGTATCTGGGTCCAGCCCTGTGTTCTGAGCCTTGCTGTGTGCCTGCCGCAATATAGCACCCCCTAGATCCCGCAGACGAACTGCGGCCCGATGAAACACAGTGTCTTTAGTGTTGTAGAGAAGGCAGTTGGAGATCATGAGGTTGAAATCTGTCTCCAGGTCTGAGAGTGTACGGTACTTGTGCGCCTCCAGTTTGGACCTCATGGTGGAGAAGTCCATGGGCTGAAAGACGAACTCCAGGTAATCTGGTACCTAATACAAAAAGAGAGTGTAATTAGGAGGCAGGAGCAGAGAAATAGAGAGATGAGATAACGATCATTCTCTGTAGACTGCTAATTTAATTGTGACTTTCAAATTGAAATTAGTGAAGATAAATATGAACAAAAAGTATTAGCATCACAAAAGAGGCTCTGTTACATTAATTAGAAATGGTCCCCTGGGCTGTTACTGTGTTGTTAGAAAGGACTCACTCTCAGTCATTACACTGCTGATTCATTGTGATCATCAGTTGTTGAAATGATGAGAAACAGACACATCAAATGTCTGTTTCAAACTTAGTTCCCTGTACCTTGAATAGAACCTCAAAGTCTCCAAGTAACCGGAGAGTGCTGATTTGGTGTGGTTGGTGAAATTTGGCTCTGTAATTTTTTTTAACTTCAGATATAAAGTGAATAATGTCAGCTTGGTCGAACCATACATTTGTGGTCATTCAATTTCAGGGGCAAAAAGCATTTGTTTCATATTGTTACTGTGCAAGAAATGTAAGCTCTAGAGTCGATTGTAAATGTGGCATTCTCTCGGCATAGGACTCAAAAATCATATTAAAGTCATGGCCAAACAAAACAAATTGCACTGGCAAGCAATTGCAAACTTCTTAAAGAAAAAAAAGGTAGAGTAAGCCTGAAACTTTTTTTTGTGTCAGGGACCAGCTTATGGACCACAGAGACCTCAGAGGGTTTAACCACAAGATAGAAGTGATGAGCTTTAGTTGCATCTTGACCAAGTCACAGGTTGCTAAAAACAGGGCTCCCACACCAAATCCAAGAACCCAAGAAAGCACAGTTTCAGACATGGATCAAGGGTAATTACCATAACATGTTTACTTAACATAAGATTTTTTGCTTGCAAGTTGCTGGTGAACCTGCCTCATTCCGCTTCAGTCTCTTAGACACCCATGTAATTATTGCACTCTCAAGACACATGGTGCATGAAACAAGGACACACATATAATGGGAAACACATGTAAACAGCAGAGCCTCTTTACTAACATGAAGCTTAAAAAATATCAAGAATTTCAAGGACACATGAAGTGCTCTGAGATAAAGCCTACAAGTAAAATGAATATAGAAATTTGTTAACCTGTACCAGACTGATGGGGATGGAATGTAAAAAGAGAAAATGGGGAAAGAAAAACAGATCATTACAAAAGCATGCAAACTCATTTGTCCAAAATGGTGAGATGGGCATACATAGCTATGTCATTCAACCAAAAACTCAGCCGCTGGTGCTTTGAAGAACACTATGGAGTAACTGTGGAGTTCATTTGTGTTAGAATGGCCATGTCAATGACCCCTTTATAGTGCTGGTTTAACTGTGCTGGAGTACAGTGCCAAGATGACTTTATGAGTGCCATTCCCTGATTATACTTCAATTTATACTGTAATTCATACAACCAAAGAGCACTTGGCACTGTATATGGATGCAGGACCTGCTCATATATGTGGTTCTTACCTCTTTGATATTGACAGGCTGTGCAAAGATCTGCGCTGTGTCTTTTTCCTGCAGCTGATCCAGGGTGGAACGCTGCAGCATCAGAGCAGGAGTCAGCTGCAGCTCCATCACTGCCTGATGCACCTTCACCTGTAGGACACAGAGCGGGGCACAATAAGCACACAGTCAAAATGGTCATAGGTAATTCTGTCCATCTTCAGGAAGTTACTTCCATCTACTTGAATGGGGAGAGACTTACAAAACCATTCACTGATTCACTAACACTTCAAAATCATGTCAGTAAATACTTTTAAAATTAAACAAATTTCACACGAATACTTTGTGGTGTCTGGTTCAAGTGACACTAAAAAAGGTGGGGTTTTTTGCTGTTATGCATGTTATACATTTCACAAAAAATCATACTTTAATAACAGAAATAGAAATATCTGTTTAAAACATGGCACAGTAACTACATAATGTAGTTCACTACAATTAGGCCCACAGAAACCCAAATAAGATTAGTACTGCTAAGATTATCCTGCACTGAAGTCCACTGATGACTTCTGGCTTTTCTTGATATTAAAAAGAAAGTGTAGTCAATGACTTGGTTTAATCTCTGTCCAGGAAAGTGTTTCTCTGAAGGAAATACATTTTCAATTATTTTACTGTAAAGCATTTTGCAAATAAAATAAATGGAATGGAAGTCGCTGTGTCACTCAGACTCAAAATTCTGTATACTCCAGGACTAAGGCTTCCTGCTGGGGAAAACAGCCCTTAATTTATTTGCATAAAAATCTGACATCAATCAACTGCTACAGAATCACTTTGAGCAAGTCCAGCTGTATCCTGTGAAGACACTGATTGGTCGCTCTCTCTTGAGAAAGAGTAGCACTTAGAATAGAAGAACAGAACAGAATTTAAGTCCAAGCATGTCAAACTATATTGCACGACAAAAGGTTTCAGAAGAACCCGCTCATTATGCAGAGGAGAAGGTATGATCGAGTAATCTATCTTCTAGACTGTTGGTACTGCTATACAATAGATATGTATTACAATGGGAAACTGTCAGCTGAAATGTGGAGAGAACTGTGACATGAGCTGTAACAAAAATGTTTTGGATATCTCTGTCCAAACACTTGAACAAATTTAGATCATGATCAGAAGACACCAGTAGCATTTGATGTAGCTCCACAGCTAAAATGGTCTTTAGCATCTCATTTTATACAGTAAAGACTGTCTACCTGCTCTCTCTTTAGTTTCTCTCTCTTCCGAATAAGCTCTACCAAAAGCCGTGCTCTT
Source organism: Hemigrammopetersius urotaenia (assembly GCA_037974485.1). Lineage (NCBI taxonomy): Eukaryota > Metazoa > Chordata > Actinopteri > Characiformes > Alestidae > Hemigrammopetersius > Hemigrammopetersius urotaenia. The sequence goes on from JBBPDC010000017.1 coordinate 14,379,056, forward strand.
TCTAGGTCGTGACGCAACTTCTGCCAGTATTTAAGCTCTTCTCTTACGGCACTCATCTTTTCGTCTGGCTCAGCCTGTACACAGACACAAAAGACACAAAATCCATGAACAGAATGTGAAGAAGTTTATGCCATTGTGACTCCAGGTTTCCAAACAAACATTCTTATGTTAGCTGTTGGCTTCAGAACACTGAACTAAAAAAGTAGTGCAAAATAGCACAGGCTTAACATTGTGTAACAAAGATTGAGACACAAACGCCTGAAAACACAAACCTGATCTGCACTCTTCTGGGCCTGCAGATTTGAGTGTAAACGGCGAATGAGAGGCAATCCGTTGCGTGACTGACGCTTCAGTAACCAATAATTGTGCAACCTCTGCATAAAATAGTTCTTTTTTTGAATGATTATTCCTTTAGAAACTTTGTTCAACCTGTGGAGAAGAGAAATTAAAGAAGTCTGAGAAAAAAACAAAGTATTTGATACAACGAAAACAAACAAGACTGGAGAGAATGAGATTCGTGGTCCTAGAGAACCAGTGCCCAGATAGTTCTACTGTTGTCCCTACTTTAACACACTTTAAACTCTAAGACTGGAACCAGCTATTTCTTTTGTCCGCAATGTATTATTTTTATTCTTTCTGCTCTGTGCTGCAATTTAATGATGTAAATAATATGAGCCAGGCATGTGCACTCCTGTACCATAATGGCACAGTTATGAAACTGTCTGGTTCTATAAGGTGCAAATAATCTTATTTATATTGCAACTTTGGCTAGTGGGTTCACAACATGTGTCCTGTGACTGTCTTTAAAAAGTAGCCCAAGCGTTGTTTCTCCTCTAGGTGCATTAACACGTATAATAAAATGTGTTCTGTATAGGTGCATTTGATTTGGAAATATATCCCTATACATTGTCTGATACATGGCTACACACCACAATTTTTGAGGCTTGATCAGTTGGAACATGTGATAAATATTCTATCAAAACCTATGAATCTATCAATCCAATACTATGTTGATTCACACTTCACAAACCACACTAAAGTAAATCAAATTACTAGGCTGTCTTATTTTAAATTTCTCTTATCCAAGTAATCTTATCCAAGTAAACCTCCCCTACACTGTGAATGACTAAAGCAAGAAAAAAGATAATAATATGGAAAAGTTTAAACAAAATGAAGGGGTTAAGGTCAGACACTCTAAGATGCTACACAGCTGAGAGACAAACAGCTAAATCTATACAAATTTAGTATAAAACACTGAAAAATGTGCTTGCATTGAAATTTACAATGCTGAAACTGGCTTCTTATATTTCTTAAATCAAAGATTTTAAGACATTTCCATTTTGAACTTTGGATCCACATCTGACAGAATGTTAACTAACAGTGATGTTTTACAGGCAACTTTGTGAAAAGGGATGCCTACATGTGTAAAACTATGAAAAAGTGTAATATAAATTTAAAAAAAAAAAAATTATATATTATATATATATATATACACATACACACACACGGTCAGAAGTTTTAGAACACCCCAGTGTTTCAAGCTTTTTTTTTTAATTGAAATTCATACAGTTCAAGTCCAATGAAGAGCATGAAATGGTACAAAGGACAGTGCTGAACTGCGAGAGGTTTAAAAATGGTAAGTTTACCCAGAAGTGGGAAATAATTCTGTAGTTCCATGCAGTTCCTCTGGTGTGTGCCTAGTTGATTGGATTCGTCCTACAGCCAGATAGTGACCCAAAACAAAAGTCCAAGCTTTGCCAGAACTATCTTAGAAAGAAGCTGGAAAACATGTAGTGGCCAGAAGTCTCCAGACTTAAAACCCATCTAGGTGCTTTAGGATGAACTGGACAGAAGAGTGAAAGCAAAGCAACCTATAAGTGCCGCACACTTATGAGAAATTCTGCAACATAGTTGGGAAGAACTTTCTGCAGAATGAACAATGAGACATTGAACCGCTTGAATTTCAATACAACAAAACAGAAAAATTGGGGCGTTCTAAAACTTTTGACTGGTTGTGTGTGTGTGTGTGTGTGTGTGTGTGTATCACAATATAGGGCAAACGTACCAATTATCTCACCCAAATCTTTGGGTGAACAGTTTTTAAGTAAAAGGCATTATTTTCAGGGAAATGAGAAGTTACAATGACACACTATTCTCTCATGTTGAAGAAAATGTAATTAATTAAAGACATACAGCTTGAAATGCAAAACGTTTGGGCTGTGGTTAATGGGTACATGTCGTTCCAAATAAGCTTACAAGCTCAAAATTGTGAATTTAGGTGTCATTTTAATTGTTTTTATTTAATAAAGGTCACAAGAGTAAAAATACAAACTTAAAAATTGTATGTGTTGCAATCTATAAGGTTAACTTTAAAAAGCACAAATAAACTGCATTTATACAGGAAAATTATATGTAATCTCTCGTAGATTGTTTGATGTTACTGTTATTTTGTATTTGATGAGTCACAACAGTCAAACAGCATTAGGCCTAAAAGCATTAACATGCATTAACATCATATTGAGAGGCATATGAATGATCACCTTCATAATTAAAATTATTTAACTGTTTTGGGGGAAACAGGTGTTAATCACCCTCTTGATAAAGACAATATGCCTCTCTCATTTTGGGGCAGAAGCTGTAAATCTGCCTTGGTTTTGGCATCTGTGAAAATAACACATTGCTTTAATTGAAAAGAAAACTGACAATGGATTCTTTATGAACTATTCACATTGTCAGTCTAAGTAAGTGAGCTTAAAGGGAGCACCCTGAGCTTAATGGGAACAAGAAGTTAGTTTTGGAACAAAAATATAATGGATTTAATTTTAGGGTCAGTATTTTTGCTATATAAATGTTCTTAATCATATATAAAATGATATACTACTTGTAGAGAGTATATGATTACTGAATATATGTTTGCTCTTAAGCTTTTCTTCAATTAAGTCACACTGATGCGCTCCATTTTTTATGTTACGGTACTCTTAAAGCTAAATGTTAAAATTATACGAAATATTTAAAAAATACTGCAATCTACAAATATTAATTCTCAACAGTCTGGAAATAAATGATGTACTGAACAGTAAAACAGAAGACATCATCACTTGTGATTTACTACATCGGCATAGTGCCCACTCTTATATGACTAGCATGCTAACCACGTCATAAAACCACGTCAAAAATGTCTTTTGAAATAACTCTAACTATCTCTACCATTGTAGTTCCAACTTGTGAAAGGTGATACTTAGCCAAGATAAAGGTTGAAGTCTGTCAAAAATTAGATTTTCTGAGGGGTCTCTTTTTATGCGGCTTTCAATATGGTCGCCAGGATGAGTGAAGGAGGAAGTTGTTAGAATATGCAACAGCATGCAACAGCATGCAACAGCACTTAAAAACATACAGGGAATATTTCATAACTACATTTAATAATTTAGATATCAAGCCGGAAAATTACTTGTTTTTTCTTTACACAATTTGTGTTCAAAGTTACAAGTGTGCTTAATGGGTACTTGAGCTTAATTGGGGCGTTTACCCTGAAACTCACAAACATCCTAAAATTATGGTTACATAAATGTGTTTAAGATTCTGACATTATTTTAATTACTGCCCTTTTTAATTTTATTATTAAGTGTATATGAATTATTGCGTTGCCCTACTACAGATCGTTTACATTGCAGTTTAACACAAGTGTTTGATTGTCTGGACTAACTGAACTGTTGGATCAGGTGTGCTAAATCAGGGAAACATAAAAATTTGCAGGGGAGGAGTACTCCAGAGCCAGGGTTAGACACTACTGAACTACAGCATGAATGCTGATCATCTGTGTGTAGATTTATAGCAAAATGTTTTATGATACTGGGGTACTCACCTATGTGGAGGCATTTGTGGCACCATGATCATTGGTGTTGCTGCTTTTCTAGATATTACGTCCTGGCTCTTCTTCTCCTTCTTCTTAAGCGCAACTTCCTTTTTATTGCTCCGTCCTGACTTTTTAAGTGGGGGAGTCTGGATGTAGGCGCTTCTCCCCCTGTTGGCCCGTCCGCCCACCACCCTCCCCCCGGTCTCCTCATCATCTGAGCCCTCTTTCTCTGCTGGTGAGTGTGCCTCGCAGAACGCAGTTTTCTTTACTGAAAATGTTGTCCCGTTTACAGTCGTCTCCCGCACAGGGTCAATCTTCATGAAGAGCCCTGCCCTCTGGGCACAGGTGACATGGAAGGCAGTGTAGCAGTTTGCCTTGTGACACTGGATGGACGCTCCACGGCCCTTCTGCTTGCACAGGTAACATGTCAGTTTCCACCTGGCGGAAGGAATATTTTCCACTCCCTCCACGGGCTCCAGAAAAACGGTGTTGGCAAAACACACCTCAGGAATCCAGATGGCACACACCACATGTGCCCAGCGGCCATCGCTGGTCTGTTTGAATGCTCCCCCTCTATTAGGGCACAGTACACAATCCACAGGGCGTGAGGGGGACTGGAGGCAGCAGCGGCACAGCCACTGACCCTCTGGGATATAGGGGACCCCGTAGCACTCCTGGTGCACCGCTAGGTTGCAGATGTCACAGAAGAGAATGACATTGCTATTTAGGCATTCATCATCCAGGCACACGCAGCAGAATGCATCTTCGTCGATGGAGCTCTGAGAGGGCGCCTGACTCCTTGACTCCAGGAATGACTCCTTCTCCAGACGGTCCATCAGCAGCTCAAAGGAATCTGCTGAAATAACCGGCTGACCCTCGCCTACCCGCTTCTCATTGATCATCTCCAACCAGGCCACATCCTCCTCGTCCATGTCATATTCGGCCTCGTTCTCCAGTTCCTCTGGAGACTTCTCCATGTAACGATAATAAGCTGTGGGTAGAGGAACTGTGTCTGTGGGCATGAAAGACTCCAGCACCCTAAAAGTGGGCTTGGGTAATGGGCAGTGGCTACTGTGCCAGTTATGCTGCGAGTGAGACTGTCCATGCGAATTAGAGCAGTGGTTCTGTGAAGAAGTGTACACATTTTTAGAGTCCTTCTTTTTACTTTTATTGCTGACAGACCTACGGCTCTGGCTTGCCCCGCTGGTCGCAGAGGAATGCTCACTGTTTTCTTTGTTGCTGTTGCACTCTGAGATATCCTGCGCCATCATCTCATCCTCCGTGATGATGGGCAGTGGATCAAAGATGCTGATCCGGTGCAGCCGGCCGTCTAGGTCAACCTCCACCATCTTCTGGGCCTGGGCGTAGGTCAGGGTCTCACGTGTTGGTGAAACTTTGAGCCTGTAAGGAGACGGGGAGCGAGGCTGCGCTGATCCGCGACCTCCACCACCTCGAGGGGTGGCATCACCGGTTCTGCCCCCTAAAGCTCCGGGCAGCACCCCCTTCCGGCGTGGCTTTCTCATGGGCACCTTTATTGTGCAGCCACGCTGAGCCTGTATTGAACACATAAAAGTATAGTTAAAAAGACATCAGTGACAGACACTTGCATAGTTCAGCTATTTCCTTGCTCTAAAACAGTGTCTCCTCTCCAGTTCTTTAGTCCACCACTTTGTGATCCTCCTGGATCACATCATTAGCTAATGATCCAAGCCTGAATCAGATGTTACAAAAATAATATTAAACTGAGCAGATGGGTGGGATACAGAAATGGAGCTGAAAACAGACCTCATGTGATTGCACTTTCCTTATTTCATCAAATCCAAAAATTTCATGGACTAAACCATTTGTGTAAGAGTGGATGGAGCACTCTTCCAAGCAGAGATGACTTTACACTTTGCTTTGACTGTGTTGGGCTGTTGATGTCTAATATCAACCACCCAGATTGTGAAATAAATAGGAATTCTCATATTTTTGTGAACTATATCTAGCAAATCATGTTAGTTCACTATATAGAAAGCACACAAACTTGAAACTGTGAGAAATCACTTGTCTATGGATGTCACAGATAAATGACACTTCTACGGAGATTAAAAAAGGACAAGTGAAATGCAACACTGCGGTCTATAACTATCACAAGCAGACACCTCTGACAGATATACAGATTGAAAGATTTGACGCGTGATTTGTCTGCAGAACTAATCTGAGACAGGTCTCCAGCAGTCCGAATGTTTTTATTTTTGCTCTCTGGGGGGCGGGACTTTCAGATTCTGCACAAGGCCTCCGGCATTTTGCTCTTTCATCGGTTTAATCGACACTGTTTCTCACGTCTGGTGCGAGGTTCAGGTGCTGTGATACTCTGGTACGAGATGACAGTCGAACTTTGATCCGTACGTCGAGAGATAAAAAGTTATTTAAAGTTGTTGAACATTTCTCTCTCGGCTGAGACACCTCAAACAGCTCGGGAAGTTTTCTTCTCCTCTGCACTTCAGCGTCCAATCAGCGTTCTCCGAACGTGCATGAACCCCCCTCTCATCCAATGAGCAACGAGCTGAACGGATAAAGCGTTCGGTTACGCGTCCCCATTTCTAGAACGAAATGTCAGCCATGTTCACAGTTCTAAGCGAACTTCTGCCTGTAGTCATGGCAGCGGGACCCGGCCACCTCAACTTCTTAGTCCTTTTTCTGACAATACACCTCAATAAAATGTCCCGTCAACATACTGTGCACAAAGTTAAGACTACTGTAACCCCTGCTGGGTCCCTCCACCGACGAAAAAACAACTCGTTAGCTAAAAGCTAGCTCTATTTGCTAACTCGGCTAGCTAGCCTCGAACCCAGGTCAACAAACTCAATAAAAAGCTTTCGTTCAGGCTCATAGTGGTTTCTTCTCTCTATCTGGTGGCTGACAATGACCTGGTCTCGACAGACCTAATTTCAGACGTTTATATACGTCTAAAAGTCCAGGTTTAACGTCCAGTATGCCTTCGACCAAGTAAAACCGAATTATTACCTTGTTTGAAAACGACAGCTCCTCTCAGTTGAGCTCTTCAAGTTAGCTGGCCGAAGCGTTTTCCCCCAGAAAAGCCGGTCAAATTCACAAATAAAAACTCGACCCGCGGTCCTTCTCACTCTCTCATGTTGTGCTCCAACAAACGTCTCCCTTGCGCTCATGAAGCCGGAGACATTTTACACATCTACGCTAACAGGTCTTAAGTTCGGGTCCGGGTAGATTTGTGGCAGGAGTTTGAGCTCGGCTGGCTATTTTCAGCTCCAAAACGAACCGCCGCTGCCTGGCTAGATAGCAGCTAGCTGATACAGAGGGAGAGAGTGGGGCTTTCAGTCAAGATAGCGAGAACACGCCCCTTCAGAGAGAAAAGCAGGCCATCCACACTCTCGGCATTTTCCTACACTCCTTCACAAACGGTTCGTTTATTTACTGCTTGGTGGACTCAGGGGTTTACCATGACCTTTTCTAGCTCCTGGCTGTCCATCCAGCGCCGGAGCAGAGGCCAGCGTTGATAGGAAAGGTGCAGTGTTTTTGCTGCCCTATCCCCGCAGCCCGCCAGCTCCACCGCACGCAACTTATTAGTTGGCATCTGGCGAACTGCAGTCAGAGATCTGGCCGGGCAGCACAGAGGCGCTGCATACCACGAGGATCTCCTCCAAGTTTACATCAGCATGTTTGTTTATTTATTTATTCATTTATTTATTTATTTAAAAACACATAGAACTACAGTTATGCAGTTAACGGAATGGATTGAATTAAAAGAAAAACCTGCGAGGTAGGTATATATATATATATACACACACACATTATATA
>JBBPDC010000017.1:14406223-14419800 GCA_037974485.1 Hemigrammopetersius urotaenia
ACACCATCTACCGGAATCAAATTCCTTGTATGTGTTCGCTCACATACTTGGCCAATGAACGCGATTCTGATTCTGATGGAAAAGTTAAGGGCCCCATTGAAATGATGTAGCTGATTTTCTAACTAAAAATACATACTGTACTGAAACAAGTTCAAATATAAAATGCAGTCACATTTTATGTATAAGTATCCACATCGTCTACAGAGAACACACTTTTGAATATACAATTGCTGTCCATTAGCTGATTTTGACATTTTGAGAGGCCTGTGCAAATATTAAGGCACATTTTATCTGTATTTTCCTGTTATGTTACAACAAATAGAAAGCAAATAAATAGAAATTATGCAGTAAAAGTTGCATAAAAATACCACAATTAAATTTGCTCCCTGTGGAGGGTGTGTAAACTGGATTTTTCTTCCAGTGCATGGGACTATATGTACTCTTTTGTACTACACTGTTACAACATGAATAAAAAAGGTATCATGAGGATGCCAAGGTGTATTTTTAGAGTTTGGCAAAGGATGTGCTTTTAATTTCAAGCGTAGCCTAGCGTAAATGTCAAATTGCAAATTATGGTTGTCTGAAGGGCGCTGAGAGTGTAGGTGTTTGTGGGTTGTCTCATGCTGAAAAGGTAAAACAAAAATCTTCAAACTTTGTACATTTGGGCTGTATGAAGAATATTTCACCGTAGATCTGGGCGTTATGACAATATGATACTGTTATTGTGACTAATTATTTATTTTTCCCCAAATCTTTGTGATGATACAATGAACATATTTCACTAAAACTGACTTGCTTATTTAGATACAGATGTGTGCAGTAGTTGAAATGTTAAAAATGACTTTTTAAATGTGGCACTACTGTTTCGCTGGTGCAATTGGTTATATGTTGTTATACATATTAAGAATCATGAAAACGTAATATCTTCCTACATCTGTCCCTCAATCAATCAATCAATCAATCAATCAATACAGCAATGAATAAGACAAAGTTTAGAGGGTACCTTTTGCACTGCTGTTTTCATCTTGCGAACAACATGGTTTTCACAGCCCTTTAGAGACGTTTTCGAGACCCGAGACAAAACTTCAGTGGTTTCGACAACCTAACAGGAAGTGTATGAGCGCCAATTGTTGGGATGTAATCCGCAGTAAGGTTACATTTGTGTCATATATATGTTTTTGGACACAAAACCTCACACCAGAACTGAAACTGGCTGAACTCCTAAGACTCACTTGCACTGTATATGTGTGTTATTCGCCACTGAATAGTATGACCATAACAAAGACCACAGATAGTCCAAGGCCTCTAGGATTTCACAAGAAAAAAGAGAATGGTTTCAGTGTGCCTGCTCTTGCCACAGATACTTGAGCCCCTAGTGAAGGCACATGATAGCAGGCTGCATGTCCAAACAAAACAAGCCAGAGGAACATGGAAGTCGGCTGCACAGAAAAGCCCAGGGAGTAAGTGAAACGGGCGGGGAACTTCTCAAAATATTTCACAGAAGTAGTCTCAGGGCTAAAGCATGCAAACATGGCCTTCAGGAGAAACATTCAAACATCCAAACAAGACCTTATCACAGCGTCTCAGCACCATTCTTGGGAAGACACTACCCAGGCCTTGATGCTTTACATACAACCCATCCAAACAAGTCTATGAGGGAAACCAGAATAGCCTTGGTTCTAATGCATGGAAAAACTCCTGCTACTAGGCAGTCAGATAGCAATCTATCCATCGTGCATCTGTCATGTAACAAGGCCATACTTATGTAAAAGCAAGAAAAGATAATAAACACTCCATGGAAATTCAGGCTGCTGTGCAGTTAGACAATAAACCTGTTTTGGGAAGGGTCCTATATTTTAAAAAAAAAAAGGATAAAAAGTGAAAGGCTGATTAAGTTCTGGCTGTTGTGCAACAGGATGGCAGATTTGTCACGCAATGGTTATGAAACTGCAAGTCGGTGCAGTGGAGAATCTAAGACACATAATAACAATCTTAATAACAAAAATAATGGTGTTGCATAATCAGATGGAAGTCCCGAAGGCTGACCGCATTTGTAATACAGCTACAAGACGACGCGTTTAAACTAGAAAAGGGAAGACAGATGTTCCTACAGAATAAGCAGCCAGGGGATCTTACTCACCACACGGTGCCATAGGCTCCGGTCCCGATCTGCTTGAGACGCACGTACTTGTCCGGAACCTCCCAGACGGTGCTGTTGATTTCCTCCCGCGTGAACCCTGGCTGAGGCTCCATGGAGACGGATCCCGTTCTACCGAGCCACCCTGCCTCTCCTGAACCGAACCTGCATGATCCCAGCACGGTGTGCACGACGTGAAGCCCAGACTGAAGGTCTCCTCTGCCGAAGTCGTCCTACGGCTCGGGGTGACGTCATCCGCCCCCACCGCACGCCCACTTTCCCCCCAGTTTGAACCGGCGCCACTTTCATATGTGAGTCATTACAGCACTGATCCTCTCCTGCCCCTTTTGGGGGGCCTTCCCCAACTAAGATCTGGAGTTCTGGTGTTTACCTCAGGTCCCCCATCACCTGCCTCACAGCTCCTCAGGCTTTACAGGGAATTCCTGAAGGCCCAAACCACACACTTTTCCATAGTACACTATGTAGACAAAAGTATTGGGGCGCCTCATTTTTACACCAACAGAGACTTTAATGACATTGGATTCATAGACTTTAATAGTCCCTCTTTGCAGCTGTACCAGCTTCCACTCTTCTTGGAAGGCTTTGCAGTGTTTCTGTGGGAATTTGTATCCATTCATTCTGTAGAGCATTTATGAGGTCAGGGACTGATGCTGGACGAGAAGGTCTGGTTCACAAACTCTGTTCCAGTTCATCCTAAAGGTGCCGGAGGGGGTTGAGGTCAGGGCTCTGTACAGACCAGTCAAGTTTGTCCACACTGAACTCCAGCCATGTCTTTATGGAGCTTGCTTTGTGGGACAGTTATGTTGGAACAGAAAAGGTTCTTCCTCAAACTGTGTCAACAAAGTTTTTAAAGCATGGTGTTGTCTAGAATGTCTTGGTATGCTGGAGCATTAAGATTAAGCTCTTCACTGGAGGTCAGGGGCCTAGCCCAAACCCTGACAAACAGGTGTGTCCCAATATAGTGCACATTACTGATCACTCAAATGGTTCTTTATTTGTTCTTAAACGTGTTTTTTTGTGTTTGTTTTGTTTTGTTGCAAACTTTGTAAAGCAACACTGCAATTGTGAAAGGCACTATATAAGTGAAAGGTAATCCATGCTATGAAGAATATGACAAGGCTCAAAAATCACCTCCCTTAATTTACTATGAGACACTGAACTCAGTCCTTCCAGTGTGTGCCAAGAGAAGTGAGTTTCTCACTTCTACTCCCTTCCATTCCCTTCAGACTGTCTTTCAGTCTAAAAATGCATTTACCTCTTTTTAGATTGCACTATGGCTCGAGGCTTCCTCTAGAAAGACTGGACCTCCTATCATGTCACCAAATAGTAATTGTTGATGTTAATATTCTGGCTACACACACACACAGACACACACACGCATTATGCAACTATATATATGTGTGTGTGTGTATGTGTGTGTATATGTACGGTTGTATAATGTTATCAACAAATAAACATGTATTATGTTCTAAACATACAAATAACTGAGACCTATGATTGTCAGTGTGAGTTATGTTTAATTTCAGGACCTCTACTTACACGATTTCTAACAGTACACATTTTAAACAGCCTATGATTAAACAAGTCACAAAGGAATTTCATCATGAATGTCAGTTAGGGACAGATAATGTACGAGAAGGTCTGGTTAACAAACTCTGTTCCAGTTCATCCTAAAGGTGCCAGAGGGGTTTGAGGTCAGGGCTCTGTATGGGCCAGTCAAGTTCGTCCACATTGAACTCATCCAGCCATGTCTTTATGGAGCTTGCTTTGTGGGACAGTCATGCTAGAACAGAAAAGGTTCTTCCCAGTTTATGATGAAACAAGTCACAAAAGAACTTCATCATGAATGATGGTGTGCTGTTTTCTACTGAGCGGCTTGTGATGGCTTGTTGTGTTTCTCTATTTCAGCGAGGAATTTCTGCTCAACAGCTACTACACGCAAGACGTCTGGTTGCATCACATGCAGAGGTTTCCTTCATTCAGGGTGGCCAGCTGGTCTCGTGCGTTCCTGCTATTCACGTCTAAAAAAGTTGAATGGGAAGAGACAGGAATGGCTGTAGATACATAGCTAGTGGACAGTGCCCATTTGCTGTCAGTGACAGAGCTGCATTCAAAGCACTCCTGTACAACTACAAGAATGAACAGTGGTGTCAGAGGGTGTGACAGTTCATTGATGTCACACTCAAGATGGTGTGTCAGATATGACTGAGCGGTTCAGAGCACTCACTGAAAATTACCAGCGTAAACTCATTTTTTCTACCAAATATCCAAACTGCGCTTGCTTCACTTACCTTTGTTGCTGCTTTTGAAAGATTTATGGAAAAATATATGGAAACACATCATTATTCCCAACGTTACTGTGCAGCAGTAAATTAGTTCCAGGCCATTTATGAGATTAAATGCATTCTGTTCTTTCTCAGGTCTTAGTATTAGATAGAAACAAGAGACAGTTATGGATAGCACAGCTCTTAGAGAATATTGCATTCCTGCTTTAGTCATGTACTACAAAATCATGTTTTGCTTTGTGCGCTGTGAAACCTAATGCAATAGCATACAAAAAAACCCCGACCACGCTTTCTTTCCCCACCAGGTTTCAGATGTGAGTCAGTAGAGCTTTTGATTGGTGCAAGAGAGAAAAATAAACTCGAGCCTGTGCACTGTGCCTTGCTGATAGAGACAGTGTTAAAGAAACAGTTCTCCAAAAACTCTTCTTTGATGTTTGATCAAAGCTCCTGCATTTAAAGGTAAAATAAAGTAAAATATACCCTTCCACAGGGGCCTACGACGTCACATCCTTTGGTTAACATATGAAATGGGTATGCTGACATAAAACATGCATTCCTACACCAAGTCAAGTAGAGCTTTATTGTCATCCAACATAGAACACAACAGAACAGCAGCACTCAGACACATGTATAAAAGGGTAAAAAAGAAGGAAGAGGGGTTTACAATTAACCTATATATCTATACATATATTTGAGTTTACAAATACGTCACCTAAAAAATAAAATACTATGGGGTGACACAGTAGGGAGGTAACAACATATAATTATATATATTTATATATATAGCTTAACTGCACTCAAATGCAACAATCTACAACATTCAAACAGTAACGTAGGCCTTGTAACTTGTAAGATTATATGGAATGTGTGCTTTATCTAGTCTTCTGAGCAACACTGTAACAGTTGGAGAGAAAGTACATCTGTGTATTTGCAGTTCACTATAGTTTCTGTTACATGTATTGATCTTTGTTGCATGGAAGCAAATGGGAGGGAAATTTGCCACTACACTGCATTCTGGGTTTGGGAGAGAGAAATGTGAGTGTACAAGATACAGCAGCTTTCTGTACAGTGTGTGGGTGGGCATGCATGTGTGTGATCAGCCAGGGCAGCTGGTGGCCTAGTGGTTAGGTAGTTGCCCCTGCTATCAGATAGTTGTGGGTGCCAGTGGCACCGCAGCGGTAGCCTTGAGCAAGGTACCGTCCCCACACACTAATCCCCGGGCGCTGCATCGCTGGCTGCCCACTGCTTCGCTCGGTGAATGGGTTGAGAGAGAATTTCACACAAAATCACGGTTACCAGACACCTGCATTAGCCCTTTAATGTCCATACCCGAACTGTCTCATTTAGGCCGTATCTTCTCTGAGCTCACCACAGCACATAATACAATATGAATAAAATATGGCCACATTTTTATCACTTTATCTAGTCGTTTGCACACATGAGACTCCTGATTTTAATAAAACAGTAGAAATTGCACATTTGATTGGGAATTAAAGTATGATTGTGGTAGAGAACAGAATTTCATCATTTTTACCCAGGGGTGGCCAATCTTATCCTCGGCAGACTACAGGTTTTCATTCCAGTGAAGCAGAAGCACGCTTGAATCCACTTGCTTAATCATTTGGTCTCGGTTGTCCAACAGCTGATTAGTACGAGGATAAGACTGGAAATCCCTGCTCTAGACCAATCAGAACAATTCTTTTTCCTTACATGACTTCACTAGGGGTTAGGGAGTTGCCCCTGTGATCAGAAGGTCATGGGTTTGAATCACACGCACTGCTCCCCGAATGAATGAATATTCTTTCTCACATCCCTGTACATATTAGATGGTCATCTGTTTGACTGAATGACTGCTGCCTTGCTTGTCACTCCTTACACTTTGCAGTTCTTCATGGTTTGGCAGGCAACAGAAAATTAGACACAGTATTGAACACAGTAAGAAATAAAGGAAAAGTCATAGCAAACTGACTCTAAATTCAAGAACAGCTCTCCACTCTGAATTATTCATCCTCCACAATGATGGGCAACAGATTGTCTGTAGGTCTCTGAAGATAATCAGAGGCCTTAGGCAAGTTTCCTCGTCTTATACACAGTGGCCACTAGATGGTGCTCGAGTGCCACACAAAATAAACCAGCTCTTTTAATCACAAGAGAAGAATCAGTTTTTAATAAGGGACTGTAAAGCATCAAGTTCTTAAATTTTAATGTAAAGATGTAAATAATATAAGACTGTATGATCACCAGTATGATTTATGGCAAGTTTTCAATGTGTCAACAGCACTCATTTGCAACAATTAATTCAGATATATCCTATACATATGCACCCACCTGCACTTTTAACCATCACATGACCAATAAGGGCTATAAATATATACATATAAACGAATCCCTCAGTCAGAGAGGTGTTTGCGGTGGTAAAATAAAGCGGATGAGAAGTCAGCACTTCCCCTGGTTTCCTGTGTTTGCAGTACAAAGATAATTGGTTCATTAGATGTTGTTTATGTGTGTGTGTGTGTGTGTGTGTGTGTGTGCGTGTGTGTGTGTGTGTGTTGTGGTGGGCTCTTCCTTCCTGAAGTAACGTGTACCCAGGGTCGCAGTTCGCACCTTACTTACGCTGCAGTTAAATGTCAATAGTGTGAAGGTAATGTATTCCCAACACCAGCATGTCGATTCTTTTAAAATTCAGTGAGCTCGTTAAACAAGACTATGAGTTAAATTAGCCCACTGGAAGACATGCTAGAATGTATAAGATCTTCATGGGGATCTTATTTTGACTGAATACATTTTGCGTATTTACAGAACTGCAGAATGCATGATGCAGAGTTTTTAAAGGCCAAACAGTATTAAACAATAATAAACCATGCAGAGTCTTCGAAGGTTCCACACGTCATTGGAAAAAGTACAAATAATAAATAACTGAATGGCTTCAACGAAATTGTAGTGTCTGACTTAATGCATCTCTAGTTGAAATAAAGCATGTCATCATCTGCACTTGGATGTACTGTATATTATTTAAGCATTTCTGTGCATAATTCCTTACACCAAGCTCCAAATCTACCTCACTTTGCTCCTGCTGAGCACTAACTAAAGTGTGTCAGGCTGTTCCCTCATAAATAAATCAGCGGCCTTGAGAAGTCACATTAGTGTGCATTTTGACATTTCTTCTCTGGTGGCGCACAATGAGAAGCGCTGTAGGAGCCGTGCCTTCAATGAGAGTATTTTGGATCCAGAGGAGGATTACAGCCAGAGAGACTAATAAACAAACAATCAGATGAACAAACCAACCAACAAACAAAAACATTCATTACTCTCACCCTTTCGAAAATCCCTCTCATAATCAGCTCAGCGCTTTCCCACATGCTTCTGTTGTGAAATGAACAGCTGCCTGGGCTGGCAGCCGGGATCCGCTTTGTCAGAGATTGCACATGCAGAGGTAGTTGGAACGAGCTCTGAAAACAACACTGGACGTTAGTGTGCTGTGATATATCATCAATACCAGGGGTGTCCAACTCTGGTCCTGGCGGGCAGGAGTCCAGCACAGCTTGGTGATTTCCCTGCTTAGGCTAGGAACTACCAAACTGTGCTGCAACACCGACCCTGCATAACTGAACCCTGCATACTGGTTTTGGTGTCACAACCTGGTTTCAAATTACAGCTTGATGTTGGGATAAGTCCATGTAAAAACATTGTTTAGCGTTTACTTTAATATATTGACATATTCAACATAAAAGGATGCAAAAGGCATTCAAGTCACATCTGATTAGAAGAATTTGTATGATGTACCTGTTATGATGTATTCTATCAAGTCCAGTCAAGTAGGTTGATTGTCATTTCAGCTATATACACAGAGCACAGTGAGGCAAAACAACGTTCCTCTAGAACCATGGTACAAGACAAGAACAAAAACAGAAGACCACAAGACTACACAAGTGCATACAGGACAGGAATACACAGAGTGCAAAGGGAGCAAGAGAGAGAGAGTGCAAGGAAAACCAAAACCAAAATGCTACACTGAGTCGATGAAGTAGCTGCCGTAATCGTTTTTTTATCAATAGAGCCACAGTAATATATATGGTATAATATTTACTTATGACCTCCACCATGGTCTAGTAAAAGTACTGTGCACTGTGACCCCCTAATACCTGCACACACCAATGTTGACAGATAACAAAACTTTACTGAAGTATGTCTCTTTTGTTGGACATCTCATATTGTTTCAAATAAACTATTCCAAATACATTAATATTAAATGAGCCGTTGCCCTTTTAAAAATCTGGTTCTGTGTAAAAATTCCTTTTGGTGTAAAATCTGTGTTAAAAACAACATGAAATCAAGCAGCGTCAGTTTAGTTAGATATCATTTTAGCATGGTGTTGCAGTACTCAGGAATCATGAGTTCATTAGCTGTTTTAATGCTGACTTACTGACTTTTTTTAGCAGAACACCCAGCAAAGGGTCAGTCGAGAGAGAGTGACATGCAAAGCGATGTTAATCCCTCAGCTCATCGCCAGGAAGATATCGTTCTTTTTTTGCCAGCAGGTCACATTGTGGCTGTCCAGCCAGTGATTAGAAACAAGTTAAAGGTGCACTTTCACATGCTCCGCTGGGGAATTAACCACCGCTTTGGATCAATGGAGTGGTAGAAAAATGAACGAGAGAGAGACTGAAAGAGAGAGAGAGAGAGAGAGAGAGAGAGAGAGAGAGAGAGAGAGAGATGCTAGTGTGATTAATGGGGGTGACCTTGTCTATGGCCTGGAGTCTACTTCTCTCGTGTGAAAGCAACCTCTGGGCCGGATGTTTGGAGGGAACCCCCAGCATGCAAATGCTCTGCGTACCCTAGAGAGGACTATAAAACTGTCCTTTTAACAGTTCGTTTACCCCAGGATTGTCAGGTTAAAGTCCTAAGGGCCCTGACCTGATTTGACAGTTAATCACAACATATTGGATTTGCAGTAACTATCAATAAAGGCTGTGCTTAATTTTTTTCTTTCTTTCTTTTTTTCTCAAAGCTCCGGCTTTTGCTTAATTAAAACACACAGCAGTGAAGTGCCTTGTGAGGATGTGACCCATGGTACACATGCCATCTGAAGCGTGACAATATTTTAATTTCTTCATTTTAGTTGAGTACAGTTTTACCAACTCTTCTGGCACAAAAGGAAGCTGTACTCGACACACCGAATCTTGACATGGGAAATATATATCATATAAAAGAATCCAATACAATATTATTAATGATAACAATACAATGCAGTGGTTTAATATCAACATCATTAATTGATCAATTTAGCTAATACACGAACCACATTAGTGTGAACAATGCTATTGTTATGATACAGCCAAAGTGTAAGCCAGGGCAGCTAAACAAATGAAGAGCAAGTCACACAATTCTGATTTAGAATACTGAATTGATTTTTAAGCCTCATTTTTGCAAATGTGTTTTTGTCTTTTAAACAATTACAGATTTGAAGAAAAACAAGACAAATCAGGACTCAAACTGATTAACTCTCTAAGAGAAAGAAACTAAACTCTCTAAGTGATAAACCAAGACTAATAAAGGAAATCTTCTAAGGAGCATGATGAAGAAACTGAGAGGAACCAACACTTAAATAGAGGCTTGGAGTTCATAGAGAAAACATCCAGAAGTTGAACCAGATCTGGAGGATCTACTGTATGGGACATTCTGGGTGTGTTATGAGATCATAATGGGTAAGCTAGGTGCAAGTCAAGATTACAGTTTCAGGAAACATTCAGGCAGTGGTTGTAACACCAAGAACCAGAAACAGAACACCACAAGACTACACAAGTGCTGGTAGAACAGGACTAAATAATGCAAAAACCCCCCCAAAAAAATCACCAGGTGGTCCTGATATTGCAACTGGTATCGAAGCTTCTGCTCTGGTTCTGTGCACCAGTTTCAGACCACAGGCCATCAGAAAGGCTCTGAATGGACATTACCTGCTTAATCAAGTCAATTCCAATGGGCTACCTCATTTTATACTCTATACTTTGAATACTCCTCTAGTTACACTTTCAGTAGCACCTGCACTTTACATTCTTTGCTTTGCTTTGCCACTACAGGCACATTTATGTCCTGTTACTTGATTTGATAAGATATGGGGAGACTGTCCCCTGTAGTTAGGGAATGGAAGTCGCTTCGGATAAAAGCATCTGATAAATGCTGTAAATGTAAATGATTTACACTTACTCAATGTGGTTCTATTCTGCCAACTGTCTCCTGTGCAATAATATACATATGGTTTACATTTTACATATAGTGTGAAAATGATGTAAAAGGTTTACATCATTTTCACACTATAAGAAATTGGGCTAAGCCCTTTACTACCAGTGAAGGACAAGATGAACCTGAAAGGAAATTGTGAGCCAGGCCTTCTCATCTAACATCAGTGCCTGACCTCAAAAATGCTCTACAGAATAAATGAGCTCTCATTCCCACTGAAACACTCCAAAATATTGTGGAAAACCTTCAAAGAAGACGGAAGGTGTTCTAGTTGCAAAGGGGGAACCAAATCCATATTAAAGTTGCTCCCTGGATCTGGAACTCACTACCACCCGACCATCAATTCACTATTAGACTTTAAATCCACACTCAAAACCCATCTGTTTAAGCGTGCTTTCTCGCTCTGATTCTTATTTATTTATTTATTTTTCTTGTCTGTAATTATTATTATTATCATTATTATTATTATTATTATTATTATTATTATTATTATTATTGTTATTATTTCTGTTTTATTTTAATTTTCTTTACACTTTGTAGCACTTGTTTTATTGTAGTAGATTATAATACTGTTACATTACTGTGGTGTCTATTTAGTGTATTGATTGTATTGTCTGTCGTGACATGCAGTCTGTTGAATGTTAGATGTTTGTTGCACTGTGGTCCATGGAGAAGTGTTGTCTCATCACACTATGTACTAATGACAACAAAATAACCTCAAACCTTGAACTACAACCAAGACAAAATTCTCTCCCAACCCAAATGCAACCTGACAAGATTCTGTTCCACTCTCACTCTAACCTGATAAAGCTCTGTCCCAGCCTGCCTGTAACCTGGCGAAATTCTGTCTAAACCTGATTGTAGACAAAATGTAGTTCCAGCTCGAATACAAACGGAAAAAGTTCTGCAATGACATGGTCCTCCCTCAGTTCGCAAACTTCAGCTTTGTACCTGATTGTACGTTTGTTTTTGTACCAAGCTGAGGCATGCTGGTGAAAATCTGTTCCCATGGGTTTCCAGAGTCAGCTACTTGGGCCTCACAGGGTGATGAAATACTGCTCCTGACATCTCAGTTTAAGCGTATCAGCAGGTTTATTGTTTTATTCGCTCTATTTATGAGTAGAGTTATTGAACGCTGGCAGAATGACAGACAAACAAATGGCTTTTTGGTAAGGCACCCCTCGCCCCTCCTTCCCCAACAGCCTATTATTGACCTGTTTGCTTCCTGCATGGTGTCCTGCTCACAGTTGGCAGTGGCCTGAGTCTGGCTGTAGATGGAAGGCCCTCTTTTGAGACGTGTGGATGGGAGTAATGAAAAGTCCCCAGCCTTGTAAATGACTCATTTGTTTTAAAGAGATTAGAATTAGGTAACAGATGGACAATAAGGTCTCATTCCTTTCCCCGCAGAAGCAGAACACACACACATATACACACACTCTCACACATTTTAATGACCCTCAGCAATGCTATTGGCCTACGCTCTTTGTGACTGCTGAAAGTACACTTGGGTACCAACACGCCAACTCATTACTGTTCATTACGGGCGGAGATGGACCTGATGAGTGCGAGAGCTCAGGAATGGACTCAACGTCTCTCTCTCTCTCATTTTCTGTATCTGTCTAGCTGACTCTGCCCCCCCTCTCAATCTGTCTCTCCTTATATCTCTCCTTTCATCCTTCTTTCATTCAGGACTTCCCCTTTTTCTCAATTTCTCTTAACCTCTCTTCTCTTCCCCTTCTCACTCTCTGTTTGTTTAATTTCCTCTTTCTTTATTCCATCTCTCTATCTCTCTCTTCACCCTTCTTTCATTTAGGACTTCCCCCTTTTCTCCATTTCTCTTAACCTCTCTTCTTTTCTCCCTCTCACTCTCTATTTGTCTTATTCCTACTTTCTTTTTTTCCCTCTCTCTCTCTCTCTCTCTGTATTTGTCTCTCTCTTTGTATTTGGTGTTCTGTTGTTCCCTGCCTAATGCTGTCTCACTTTCTACTATTTCTCTCTTTCCTTCTACCTCTCCGTTTCCTCCCCTCCTTCTCTATTCATATTTTCCTAATCTTTCATTGTTATTTATATTATTCCTTTACTCTCTCTCTCTCTTTTGCTCTCTCTCTCCCTCCCACCCTTTCTCTCTCTGTCTCGCAGCTATTTCTCTTCCCCTTCTTTCTCTGTCTCTCTCCCTCTCACCCCCGTCATTGTTGCGTACTCTTAATGAGACACTATTGTGTTGCAGACTCTGCCGTGCTGCCGGCCGTTTATTTATCTCCCAAATTATTTATGCATGGATTTATTTGCTCATTAATTTGGATTCACAGGGAAATTAAACACATGAGAGCTTTTGGGCGCGCCATTGTTCAGCAGCTGCACTCTCCCCTACATTATCTCTCTCGTTGCTACCCAGGCAAAGTATTGTGGAAGAGTCAGAAATACTGAATATGATAAGGCTTAGTCATTAAGAGGCAGAACGGACAGAGGTTTAGTGCTGGCTTTTCTCTCACCATTATACTTCATCGAAGCCAGCCTAACACCTTGACTCCATGTACCAGTGAAGTAAAGCTATTTCTAGCACAAACCTGTCAATTCACCGAACGATCCATAAGTGAACATCATTTATTTCAAATATATATAATATAAATGATAAAAAAACATTTTTAGAAGCATACAGGGGGGTTCTTCATGGACAAAAGTTGCATCATATATACACTGTATGGACAAAAGTATTGGGACACCTGACCATTACACCAACAAGGACTTACAGTTTTTCTCAGTCGCTTTGGTGCGTTTCTCAGAACACTATTAACATTTGCACAGCAGTTAGTGCATTTCTCAAAACAATTAGTGCAAACTGCAAAACATAGTGGATAGCCTGCAAAAGCATGTCACATGCTCAAAATTGATAATCC
>JBBPDC010000017.1:14419900-14436424 GCA_037974485.1 Hemigrammopetersius urotaenia
GAATTTGGGTGCGTACCAATTCATTAATGTAGGTACTCATTAGAGTACTACAGCAAAAATATTATGTCAACCCCTGCTTATTATCATGCAGTATATAACTAGCTTCATCCCAAAAACTGTACATGCTAGGGAAAAACTAAACACAGATTTAATAATCAGCATGAACAACACTATAAAACCCGCACAAGCTCTTATGATTTTGACCTCTTGGCCTGTGTTATTGATCTGTTAAGACTTTCAGTGGCCAGCTGTGACTTATGAAATATGTTCTCAGTAAGTATGATTTCTTAAACACAAAAAGCAGAAACTCGCAGTCTTAAATAAGGGAAGTCTGAGGTCTGTACAGAGATGAAACTGAAGCCTGAACCTGACCTGCAGAAAGGCTTAACACACTTCAGCTGAACTTAACAAGCAAGGGGGGCGATTCACTGTGACCTTTCCACCAACCCAACACGCCCCTCCCATCATCCATGTTTCATTCAGTGGGACATTCACACACTCCTCAAACTGAGGCTATTCCAAACACTGCTAAAGAGAGTAAAATGGACACGAGAGAGAGAGTGTGCATGCATGTGTGAACAAGAGAGAAAGGAGGGGAAGAATATGTAAAATGCAAAAAGGTCCCGCACTAGAAAACAAACCCATCCCAGGCGTGATTATGTACATGAAAAATGGTCCCAAACCTGAAACCAGATATTCTACTCAAAAGATACTCAAAAGTGTCACCTCACTGGAATAGGGATAATTCTTTGCATTTATTCTTATTCTAAAGGTCAGATTTGGGTACATTTTACATGTTTGTGTTATTTTAACTGTGTTCAATATTTAACTGGGTTCAGGTATGTTTTATGTTCAAAAGAAGAGTTACCTAATATCAATGCTCCAGTGGGACAATTGTCTAAAGGTTTCCTGCATTTTATGTGGCATCACCAGGTTTTGCAGATCCTGTTTTCCATGACCAATAAAAGGGTAATCGGAGTGTTTTGGCTAAAATAAATAAATGTATTCCTTACGGGGAAAAATAAACATGCACATGTTCTTCCTGCAGGTTATCCCTAGGTTAGGTTTAGGTATTCAGTGTTTAGAGTAAAAGCCCATGTTAAAGTTGAGGAGCATTTAAGAAATGTGACTGAATGTAAGTTAAATTTACAATAAGCCTCTACAATGCATAAACACTGAGCTGTTCTGAGAGAGTGTACTGACACAAATACAAACACATTGTTTTGCACAGTGACAATATGGGAACGACTCTTTCTGTTTATGTTATTTGTTTGTCTGTCAGTCCACCTGTTCCTACCCATCCACCCATCCTTTTTCTTCCATTGCCTGAGTCTTTTTAGGTAATGGTTTAGCATAGCAGATGGCGCCAAGGGACAGATGGCACACTGGGGTGTCTCAGGGGGTGGGGGTGAGGGTATATTTGGGGGGGGTGTCAGTCCTCTGGGGGAGTTCTGATTTGTCTCCAACACGACTGAGTCAGAGGGCTATAGCAGTCGTGTGCAGGAGAGAGACAGGGAGAGACAGGCAGCGAGGATCTGGCTCAGGTGCTGTGTGTGTCCACGCAGAGGTGGGTTTAAACCGGCACTGTGGAGAAAAGAAGCGATGATTCCGGCGGCGTGGGCAAGCCAGTGACTCAGAACCTTCTGGGACCTCCTGAGATTTTATCCATGTTACTCGTGAACAGCTAACATTCCAGTTGTGTACCAGTGGGTGTCCTGCTCTCATCTCTGGAGATTTTACTGTTATTTAAATATCAGCCTGTATCAGCCTGTATCAATGAAACACATTAAGAGGTTCCTTAAAGGACCATTGTCATGTTTTCTTTTTCCTTGCTGTGTAGTGTGTCTCAAAAGATACACTTTGCTCCCCCTTCCATACATATACCTATATGTATGTTTGCTCCTAAACCAGTTTCATCATACTTGTGATGTCACAACCACAAACACATTTCCCTGAGATTACTCCAGTGTAATGCCCATTCATGTGATGCATAGTTTTGTTTTTGTAGGCAGTTTGTAGTAGAATAATTTAAATAAATGAAGTTGAATTAATGTGTTGCTAATCCATAAATCGAAAAGGTGGGCTTTTTTTTTTTTACTTTTTTACATGCCATAGAATTTCACATACCAGATCATCCTGAACATTGCAAGCTGCACTTTTCGAGTCCCAATAGAGAGCAGTAGCGATGCGTTGGTCAAGTTTTTTTTTATGACCCACCTTGCACAACCCGCAAAAATCTTCACTAATGACCTGAACCTGATCCAACCCACAACATTGCTAATATTTATAACTTCGTTGAAAAGCTGCTATCACTTTTTGACCCGCATTGCCCACATGTGTGAAATTTGCCGACCTGCCTGTTACGGGTCGGCCCGCGAACCAAAATCATTTACATATATTGTTTTAAAGACTCAGTAACAGAAACAGCCTGTTTACTTTCACAGGATAAAGGGAAAAATGGAATATGGTAATGCAGAAATGAAATACGACTGAATTTGGGACATAAACCAACGCTAGCATTACTTTGGGAAATGTAGGCTTTGGGATAAAAAAACAAGAATGTAGGATATGGGCCTTTACAACAGGGAGTATTCCTTCTATATACAAGTAAGTTAACAATGCCTGTGTTTGTGCCGGAGGCTCATGGCTCCCTAAGGGGCTACATGCACGCTAAACTGGCTGATCCTGCAGCAACATGAACATCACTTCAGCGGCAGTGAAATAAAGACGACGTGATTGAGCCTCTGGTGCGTGTTAAAATGTTGACACCCTGCAGTTTCGGTGACATGATTAGGGTTTGAAGCATATCCGAGGTTGACAGGGCTAACATATAGTCCACCATTTGACATGTCATATGACAGAAATGTCTGGCATTTGTGTATCAAATGTGAAGTGTCACACAGAAGGGCTGTAAATCGGACTTTAAATACAGCATCAATAGAACGTTGTTGCGACAGACAACAGTGCTGTTCACAGCTGAGGCCAAAAATGAGCTGAGCAAAGGTCCCTTAACCAGCATTTAGTGTCTCTCACGCAGCCAGACAGCTGTGTATGTGTTCTACATGCTTAAGTAAATCAGGCCTGAGAAATCTAAAAATATCCACGCTGCCTAGCATATGCTTCAAACCACTGATCTCTGCTCCCAAGTGGCCTACATAGAGATGTATTTTGGTCGCAAACCTGTTCAGGGTATCATCAGTACATTGGGCTAATTAGGTTGATTAGATATTCAAAACACATATAGATAGGTCAGTGGGTGGGAGGTTAGGTACAATATATGTGCAATAATAATCCTGAAAAAAAACCCTTCCTAGTAAAAAGATCCCAATTATGAATTGACCATGTCCAATGCAGTACTTTGGCTAGGATTATAGAAGACCCCAGCACTGGGTGGTGGAACAGAGAAGCTTCATTCTCTGGAGGGATGGAGCTCCATCCAATACCTGTGGGTTGAGATGGAGTGGCATTTGTGATCCAGAACTGATCATGCAGCATCAGTGATGCTCTCAGGGCTGAATGCAGTCAAATGGAATATAATTTATTACTATTTTTATTAGTTGTAGTAGTAGTAGGATAATTTCCTCCCACTTTTCCTTGCTGAAGGCTTTAAGATTTTAGATTATTCTTGCAGACAGTATGTTTAGGATATAGTAGCAGATCTTTCGTTTACTGCAGAAACTAAAGGCTGGATCATTGTCTGTTTTATTCAACCTCTTCTAAAATGATAAATTATTTAGTTCTGCAATACAAATCCGTTCTTCACACTGTCTTTCTAACTCTTCCTCCACCACTGGCTGCCATGCGACCCCAACGCTTAACTGATGTACCTCTTGCTTAACAGTTGGCACACCACTTGATTCCAGAATGCCTCTGGTTTTCACTTCAGCTGTTTTGTTTGGAATACCTGACCAGTCTGTTTTTCTTGCCCTTACAGCTCTTATCTTGACAACAGTTTCCTTCATCTGCATGTTTAATGGCTTTTTGGACAGCAGGAAAACGTACATTTTAAAGTCTTTTCTTTCTTTGTAAGTGTCACTTATCTTTAGTTTCAGATCCTCAGTCATCCGCTTAGATAAGCCCGTGGCTTTCGAGTGTCAGCTAGATGAAGATTACAACAGCAACAATAAAGCCTTATACATGTACAGAATGAACATAAGACATGGATGGTACAGTAAAATATGATCTAATGTACATAGTGTTGATAAAGTCAGTATCAAAAAATAAAAAGCTCTGAAAGACATGCATTACACAATGCTCTCATGACAGGCAGGCAAAGAACAGTGATGTAGGCCTGCGTTTAGACTAATGTAAGCTGTTCTGGCTCTGTTTTAGGATAATAAATTCAACAGCTAAAATGCATATAAAGCATGCAGAGTATCTTTGTTCAGTCATGCATGCCATATGTCTTGTTTTAAAATGCAGGTACAGAGAGAGCGAAAGTGCACTGTGCTGCGTGGGCTGGTGTCCAGGGAAACTCATGTTAACTGTCTGAAATCTCAGAGACAGTACCATCTGTCTTTATTTGGCCCAGGATTTCCCAACGCTGCCACGTTGAGGATGGCCTGAGCAGCCACAGCTCAGCAGAAATGGCGAGTGAACTGATGGAGGTTAGCTTGCAGGAGATTAAGGTTGGAGGTCTGTGGCCCCTCTCTTTCTCTCTCTCCCTCTCTCCCTCTCTCTCTCTCTCTCTCTGCCCAGTGTAAATGAGTCAGCAAGACAGCAGGAAGCTTACCCCAGGCACAATTTAGACATTCAATGATTTGTCGTGTAGTTTCCTGTAAGACTAGACTCTATTCCTAAAGGGACAGTTTCTCTAAAACAGATCTAATAATAAACAGTTAAAATGCATATTTGAGAACAATTTTCCATTGAAAATGACACATTGTTCAGACAGGATTAGTGTTACACAGGGAGATAATAACTATTACATTACATTACATAACTTTCTGCAGAGATCTTGATTTTTGACTGTAAATACCCAAACTTATGTCAATTCTGTTGATAAAGTGGGCCCTTATAGTCACGTGTGAAAACATCATGCCACACTCTGCATTTAACCCATTCACCAAATGAAGTAATGGTGGGGCAGACTATGTATCTTGCTCAAGGGTACCTCAGTGACACAACTGGGAGTCCTGGTACTCAAACCCACACCCTTCCGATCCCTAACGACCAACACATTGCAAACCAGGCCTGCACAATATATCGTCTGTTAATCATTATTGTGATACTGGTCTCCGCAATATGCAAATGAGGCTCTAATTAATCACTGTCTTCAACAGGTTCACTTACAGTGTGTACCTGCATGTTTTGATAAATCGAGGCATTCTTATAACCAACAAAGGTACATTTCGATTGGCCTGTAAAGACACTGATTCACCAAGGTATTTTTAAAGGCTCATGTTATACGGCTTCTCTGATATATTAAATATATTACATTTTATATTGGCCCAGGATAGGCTCTGGGTACCTGCAGTCCTCAAATACATCATCCAAAAATATAATTCATAATCAAATTAATCATAACTCATTCTAGCTTAACCATTTTCCAACCTCTGTTTACCCCAAAGAATGAAACATACTGCTTTTGTTAGTGTGCCTTCAAATCTGATGTTTGTAAATGATCTGTATTCTGATTGGCAGCCTTCATTCAAAAGGCAGCATGGGTCTTAAACACTACAAAGATCTTCAGCATGAATGGGTTGTGCTAGACTGCTGTAGTCTGAATAAGGAGATATATATGTAAATGTGTTGTTTTTGTGACATCACAAACATATTTAAAAACAGGCCGCTGTTTAGTTTAGTTTGCATGAATGGACTGTATGGATAGAGAAGTACATATACATTTACTTAATTTCAACAATATTTGCAAACTTCCAGAAAAGTAATTATATAGACCCTTTAATGTATTGAAAGGCTTTGCATTCACAATATGAAGCAGTGTAATCACAATACTAATATTTAGAGCCCCGCTCCAAACACTTAAGTTTGATAGTTAATGTGAATATGATGTATGTTGGACATGTTTTGAGCGACTGTATGTATTGTTCATCGACTAGCTCCAGTCTCTGTCATTTATATTTGTATTTACTGGCCTATGTAACTCAGTCATAAACAAAAAAGACGTTAATCCACCTCCCTATTTAAAACTAATCCAGTACTAATTGCAATTTATTTTGTGAATCTCTTTAACAGAAATCTTTAACAGTTTAATGCAATCACATAACTTAACTGTCTAAAACCCTCCTTCCTCATTCACATATTAACAATGTTATATATTATATTATATATTATATTACATTTAACATTACATTAACTCTATTATCTGTAGAGATGTTTCAAGCAAAATCGTAATATGTTTTACAAACAATTTGATATATAGACCCAGATCTACAAAATTGAAACCACTGACCTGCCAAGAGATGGTATATAGTAGAAAGCAAATGAACAGTCGGTTCTTGAAATGAAGTTTTGGAAGCAGAGAAAATGGGCCGGTCTCCAAAACGGCAGGAACCCAAGGCTCACTGATGCCCATGGGATGTAAAGGGTGAGTCGTCTAGTCCAGTCCCACAGAACAGCTACTGTAGCTCAGATTACTGCAAAAGGTTATATTGGCTATGATAGAAACTTGCTGTGTATGGGACTGCATGGCAGCAGACCAGTCAGAGTCTCCATACTGACATCTGTCCATCACCAATAAAAGTAGGTGACCTTCAATGAAAGTAGGTCTTTATTGTCATTTCGTCCACGTACAATATTTCTCTTCCACCATACCTATGCAAAATAGATTTTATTTTATTATTTTTGCTATGTAAAGCGACCTTGGATTTGTGAAAGGCGCTATGCAAAAATGCATTGATTTCATTACCGCTGGTGGAATCGAATCTGGACTTAGGAATCGAATCTGGACTTTCTGATCGCAGAGCTAATGCCCTAACCACTAGGCTACCAGCTGCCCCACATGTACGTTGTGTAGTATTTTCTCACTGGCATCTATGCTGTTATCAAGGCGTTGGTCTTCTACTCTGGAATATTTGTAGACATTTGAAGAAATTACGAAGTTCCTTTACCATGTAAATCAGCTGGTCTGCCTCTGCAAATTACATCACAGAACCATCCTGGTAAAAGAAATCCAGTAAATAAAGTGCCTTTTCGAGCCGACTGCCCAGGTTAAGCATAAATTAAACCCCTTAAGAAGGCAGTTTTTTAGAAACACTTTTGTCAATGGTGCTCAGTTCCACTGTTGAAGAAGCACAGGATTTTTCTATGCTCTCTAGCACACCTGATCCATCTTGATAATAAAATGAATCAGGTGTGTTAATTACAATGCAGATCTGTGGCCTGTGGAACTGGAACCCCTTAAACCAGCATTATATCCACTCCATCAGTGCACAATTATCCACAGAGGATGCTCACAGGAGTTGATCCTTTAACACATTTACTGTTTTTACTGAATTTGTACTAGACAGGTGTAAAAAAAAACACATATTATACTGTTTGAAACTGTTTAATCAGAGTAGTTTTGAGTTTATATTGTGGATGATTTTAACACAGTATCTCAGGTTAAAGCCATAAGAACAGAAGTTTAGGTAATTAACTATATCTTATATATATTACATTTGATATTGGCCCAGGGAAGGCTCTGTGTATGTGTAGCCCTATTTAGGATTAAGCGGTTACAGAAAATGAATGAATTAATGAATGAATTTGATATTGGCTTATGCCTAGTTCAGACCCAAGCAGGATTCTTCTTTAAAGAGCCAATAACCTACACCTATTTTGTTTTTACTTATTCTTACATTCTTATTTTTATGTTTTTACATGACCATTAATATTGGACTGGTATATGTTAATGAGATTTTTTCTGATTGGCAGGTCTGC
Source organism: Hemigrammopetersius urotaenia (assembly GCA_037974485.1). Taxonomy (NCBI): domain Eukaryota; kingdom Metazoa; phylum Chordata; class Actinopteri; order Characiformes; family Alestidae; genus Hemigrammopetersius; species Hemigrammopetersius urotaenia. The sequence goes on from JBBPDC010000017.1 coordinate 14,427,782, forward strand.
AGTTTGGCTTATTCTATAAGCAGTGTAGACTAAACACTCCTTATTTCTTCATTCCTTCAATGGGCAGGACTGCTTTAGACTGTAAATTTAAATATATTTGTGGTATGAGTACTTTGAAAATGGGCAGTCTTTATGTAATATATCGATCAAAAACAAAAATGCGTATTTCCTTGATGTGGGCCCTTTATTTACCATAGTTTGAAAATTTGACTTACTTGTACTTTTATACGGCACATAGTTCTGTTTGTACATCTTGGTGTTATGAGATTTATAACGTGCCACAGCATCTATTACTTTGTTTCTAAATAGGATCCTTGCACATCTTTGCAATACCGTGCACTTTGACTTTATGTTCTCTATATTGGTATTATAGATAAGATAAGATAAGATAAGATAAGATAAGAAAGAACTATCCTGAGCAAAATTCTTTTGACTTGCTCAGTGCAGCAAGAGAAATAAAGATAAGACAATAAAGAGTTTAAAAAGAACAGCAGTAATAGTGCATGCAAAATAACAAAATAACTCTAACAAAGGTACAAACAACTATAAAATATATAATAAAATAACAGATTATTCACAAGTTGTAAATAATATACTATATAAATACTTTTTTATAAAAATGAATATAATATACCTATGCAACATTTTAATGTAATGATGTTTTGTGTCTGTAATTATGTATTGTCTTCATTTTTTTACTTTCCATTGTTCATTTATGTAAGAGCCAATTTCAACGAGGCTAATTCATTGTGCTTACAAGTGTTCTTGGCTAGTAAAGTCACTCTGACTCAAATTGCTGCCCTTGTTTTCACCTCTCACAACTTGGCTGCGTCTTGAGTTTTATAATATACGCATTCTGTTGGAGATATTTGAAGATCAAAATGCTATGGTTTGTTTTGGTTCAGCCTGTTTTTTCTTTCATTGCTGGCTCAGGTGTATATGTGCTTTTTTGAATTGCAGCCTTATAGAAGCTTGTTTGTTCGATGGTCGCTGCATCTGAGAGCTCTTCTTTCCCCTGGGTTTGCTGGGCTTGGACGGCTCCTGTTGTACTGGCTCAGATACTTTTGTTCTGTCTTTGTTGAAAGACGTGCATCCCCATTTCAACATTTCAGCTTCTCCGCTTACTTTGATGAACGGAAGGCTAAAGCGGTAGTGACAGCAAGATCACCTTCATAGTCATGATGGCCACGCATGAGAGGACTTGTCTAAGATCAATAGACAGGCTTTCAATGAGCTTTTGAAATGTACCCAAAAAAACATAATGACAATCTGCAGACTTTGTTTAAAACTCTACAGAGCTCAAAGATGACTCGTTAAAATATTCATAAGGTGTAAATAATAGTTAATCGAAGCTCATGAATGTAATAATTTGCTGTTCAGTGCAGAGGGACAAAATTTTGGTCATTTTATTATATATGATCATGTTTTCTATATATTTTCTATACAAAACTGTAACAAGTATCAAAAGGACTGTTCTTCATTTGCTTAAGCTGCAGAACCGAAAAACAAAATGACAGCACTCTGCTAGGTATTATACTATTGTTTTTACTATATTTTGTGATGTCAACATTTATCTGCGCTCATTCACACCTATCAGGCTATACCTATAAAGCAGTAAACCACAAGAGGCCGTGATTTTATGATGGTGAAAGGTGTCAATGTAATTCATAGCCTCAGGGGTCTTAATGCTTTTATGAAACAGCAGACCACACATATAATAAAATACTAAATTTTTCAATGAAATGTATTAGAATAAAAAATATTATTAAAAACAATAACAATGAACTGTTCCATTCGCAAAAACATAGTTTTTTCTTCAGCTTGCCAAGCAAGCATGGACTTTGCTCACCAAGTTACCATTACAACTTTAATGCTAATGTCCATTAGCACCTCTAAGTGGGTTCCAGTTGTATATTAGCACCAGGCGACTGTTGGTGTATGTCCCTTGTTGCATTTTTTAGTTCTGTTAAATGCAGTTCAGCCAATCAGCCAAGACGAGCTTTAATTATGTGCTCCTAAAAGAACAAAAAATTTCAACTTTCAAATCATTATTTAGCCCAAACCTACTTTCAAATCTTGGAGTACACTTTGATGAACGTGGAGCTCTAAAGTCAAACACATACTGAGAATTAAGAAAGTGCTTATAAAAGGAGAGTACACTTGATGTTCATAATTGCTTCTTGGATTGATTGTACAATTCTCAGGAAAATCTCGATACTCAAGAGGATTTAACCCTCTTGAGGTGTGAGGCCTTTCTGGCACTTTGAGGCAATTTGCTACACCTTTACGTATTTAAGTATTGCATTTAACTAAAAACATCTATGCCAAAGTGACCAATATTGTTATATTCTGGAAAGCCTTCAGCTATAATAATATAAGAGTAAAGTAAATGTAATGAATTTTTTTTTTTCTAAAATATTGAATACCTGAGAGGCTACAACATACAGCGAGACAGAAAATCACATGCTGTCTCTGCCTTTACAAAGCGCCATTAATATATTTTATTTTAAAACATACATATTTGAAAAGTAGAAGGTTTCTAGTGGTGTTACTTATATGTTTTAGGACAAAAACTTGCAGAGCTTTACATGATTGTTTTGGAAAACTGAAAAGGATCCATTTATGGATCCTCTGACCTCAGAGGGTTAACTTATTTGTAGATCTTTATAACGGTTGATTATAGTTACTCATTTACAAAAATGATTCCGTAAAGAATCTTCTATTGCAGGGGTGGACAGTTTGTTTGGAAAACAGGATTGGGCCCCCTTGATCTATCAAAATGATAAGGGAGCCAAAATTGTTTCTCTGTGGCATAATTCCAAATGACTGTAATCTTTCTAAGCAAACGCCATCCGAACAAGCGTTTTCAAGATGCAGAAGCATGAAATACAAAAACTTAGAAAAGGCTCAGTCCAAAAAAATGACTGAAAATAGTTCAAGTGAGAACTTTAATAAGGAAAGCATCTTCAAGTCTTAGATGGACTGTGTATCTGAATTTTGAAACAGTTTGGCGTAAAAGCATGTTTCTACATCAGCCAAAGTGAAGCAGGCAAGAGTCTCGAAGCTCTACAGGCAGGCTCCCGCAGTTTTATTCCATTCTGCATTTTTCCTGCGTTTGTTCTGACCCCACCACCCTGTGAACCACCACCGAGCTGGAGCTCAGCTGCCCGGAGTCGGTAGTGTGTACAGTCCTACTGAAAGAGAGCCGAGAGCAGGAACGTGTTTGTGTGGGTGGGCAGAGCTCTTTGATGTGGCTGTCTCCGAGAATAACGTCCACGTTTAGGGACAGGAATTGAGGTTGTGAATCCGGGGTGGGTGAGGGGTCGCTGGCAAACAAAAAGCACCCACTCAGACCGAGTATGACTAGAATTCAGTTTTCAGGAGAGTGAGATGTTTGCCGGATGAAACGATGAAAGAAAGACGTGTGTGGGTTAATGCCATTTAAAACCCGTACAGTGTATCGTTTAACACACGGTGAGAGAGCTGATGTTCCACACTCCATGCCGGATGCACAACACACACATATATCACTCACTGTGGCATTCAGTCAATGACAAGAACAAGGAAGAGGCCTACATGACTTGATTTTTTATCTGCGTCTGTGTGTGTCTGCAGCACGAATAGTGAAAAGCAGGCAGTGGTGTGAGATGACCCCATGTTCAGAGGGAGAAATCTGTGGACTGCTGTTCAACCACTCCGGCTGGACCTGCACCAAGGGAGGCGGACGAATAAAAACGGTCACGGTAAGACATTCACTACTGTTAGAGAATTTTTTTTAATTGATAATGCTAATAGATATGAAAATACATTCACAACCAGACAATTGTACATGAATTTGGTAATAATACTAATGTTTACTACACTTTACTACTTTACTAATTTATTTAGTCTCCGTTGGCCATAAAAAGGGCTACCTGTTTAAAAATGCAATATATTTGCCAACCTATCACAATTCTCAGCCACCCAGCATCATCTGTAATGTCTCTTTTAGAGGATGGTTGGTATCAATTGCCATTAAATTGCTTTTTAAAATATTGTAATTATTTAATTGTCTTAAACACAAGAGCTCCCTTAAAAAATATTTGTATCATCACAACTATTTTGAATTCAAGCACTTCAAATCTTGTCAGTACTCATCTACACTCAAGCGTGTTAGTTTGGTTCAAAAGCTTTTTTGTGCTTTTTTAATAATAGTTTAAAATGAACGAGGCGAGTGAATAAAAAGCATCATTAAACTCACAAATTGAGCTTTCACAATTATGGTCTTGATTGTGTGAAATTGAATGTGAAATTTAGTGTCAGAAAGCTAAATGTATGACCTGAAGTAATATGATATTAAAAGGATATTTGTATGGTGAAATCATATACTTTACTTCTTTGGTAATTTCCCACACACCTAAGTCCATGTTACTGAGTGGATTTGGCAGAAAAATCACTACAGTGTGTTAGACACTCTCCCTCCGGGACCTCGCTTTATGGTGTCATTCGTCACCAACAGTAATTAAAAATGCTGAATTTCAGAGTGAAAAAATAAACATAGTCTTAAACAGCATCCTAAAAAAAATAACTCATTTTAAAGCCTAGTCAATTTTAAAGAACAAATAACAGATCAGTATCAGTAAGAGTACTACTTACCTGACCTTCCTAAAAAACGCTTGAATGCTTCGAGAATATAAATGTGCTTCTAGTCATTTGGAAAAGGTGATTTATGACCATTTCCAAGCTCTCTTGACCTCTTAGAGTTAAACAGGCTGTTTTTGTGACTGTTATTTGAAGAACAATATAGAAGTTTGCCGTATATTAACAATCTGGGGACTGAATGGTATGTTTTGAAACTTTACCCATGTTTCCATGCTACATCAAACCCTTGAGACAGCACAGGATCTTTAAGGAGAACGACATTCGGCTGTTATGTTGTGTTACACCTGAGTCTGCAATTGTCCTGCTTGTTGTGAAGCAATTAATCAGAATTAGACTTTGCAAAACACACAAATCTGTGATTATTTGTGTTGTGTGTGTGTGTGTGTGTGTGTGTGTGTGTGTGTGTGTGTGTGTGTGTGTGTGTGTGTGTGTGTGCATTTTGACAGTGTTGATGTGAGCATTTGCATTTTTGCATGTGTAAATGACTGCCCCATTAATCAAAAATGAACCATTATAATTGTAAACCCTGCAATTAGATAATGATTGCAATTATGCACTCAGTGCTACCAATGCTGTACTGGTGCCACATGGCAGTGTTGTAAGTTGCAGTTACCAGAACAGCTTTAAAAAACGCAAAGAGTGCTCTGTAAAGGCAGGCATATCAGAGGCATTCCCAGAGACTGAACACACTGAATAGAAATCATGGTGGGACGCATCCGCAGCTGTGACGTGAACACAAACACTCGGAGACAGTGGTTATCTTTAGGTCCCGGAGAGTGTTTATTCACAGTCAAACATGCAGCGAGGGCCTGGGCGGCTTGATGTTAGTGGTGCTTGAGGTTGAAGAAAAGCCGTTTCCAGGTAGTTGTATAACTGGAGGAGGGGACAGGTGAGCAGGTGCCCAGTGATTAGGGGAGTCATCACGCAGTGCTCGCGTCCAGGGAACCTGCGAGAAAATAGAGAAGAAGTGAGTTCGTTGTTGAGAGAGCTTGCGAGAGGTTTGATTTGGGAGCCTCTCAGGGGCTCTCTGAGTCACTCCAGTCCATGCCAAACTGGCTTTTATGTGCTATGTTTGTTGTGGCGGGGACTGAAGCAGGTGGAATCAGGAACAAGCCGGCAGCCGTATCGTATTTACTTTTAAGCTCCTGGATTCGAGGCTCAATATTCAGTTATTAATTAGGAGACATATTATTGCTCAGTAACTACTATAAATATTCAGTAACAGCTGTGAAGCTCATTGACGTTAATGTATATGATTACTTAACTAAAGTGTATATTAAAAATAGATTACGATTTACCCTCTCAATGAATCAGCGATTTGCTGGCAATCAGTATGGTTTTAAGCAGATTGTCGATGTTCAAAAACAAAACCCAGATAATCCTCAAAATGGTAGGGTACTGTCTTTACTTCTAATGTAAACAAAGCATTTTATTCCAGATCATTTGGGAATTTTCCTTTTTGTTTCACACAACTGTGTGTTCAAATGATGTTAAAAAATGTCAAGAAATGGCTTTGTCTTTTTGCAGCAATACAAGTTTCTTTTGGCCATTCGGACACATTTGTATTTTTTTGGAATTGTATTTTTACCACACAGTAAATATAGAGGTAATAAAAGAATGTATATCCATGAAGAGACCATTGCTACCACGACAGTAGTTTTTTATTATAGGATAAAGAAGCTCAGTCAGAATAACTTCATCTTGATTTATACTGACCCCTCTGTTTGAATGGACAGGAAGATTATTCAAGCACCAGAGACCTTAACTTCATAATTTTACCATTTTCATGTTTTACACCAAGTAAACTGACCAGACCACTTTTTTTCCACCTGCCTGTGGTTTTACACCACTAAACTCTCAAATGGTCATTCACTATTGTAATGAAGGTTTATTCACTGCCGTGAGGATGTGGCTGCAAAACCATGTTCATGTGTGAAGGCTACTGGAACCTTATGAAGACTCAGTTGGACTTATTGCTGTTAGAGGCCACTGGGGAATGTAGCCTTGGCCCGAGCTTTTGCTATAAAACCGCTGGCCAATAGCCTATAGTGTGGTTCAGGTTGGAGAAATCCACTAAAACCAAACACAACCTCTTGAATCACTCAATTAATTCCTTCCCCTGGGGCAAGACCTCATTCAGCTTCTGGAAAGTCACTGCAGAAATTGTGGAGTCCTGTCTGGTTTTGCTATAACAGCAATGAGGCTGGACAACAAGTTTGTGACTCTTCAATTACCCTCAATTCCAACATTTTTCTCACCTCTTCTTTAGAGGGCCATATGTGGCTGAACTCTAGAAACTGTGCTGTAAATGTGATCAAAATTCCACACTAATTCAATGTTGACAAAACAGTGTTTAATATTGAGCTACACAGTATTCACAAAAATTATGGTTAATTATAGGACATTCAGTGCTTCTGCGATGGCAGTATTGTAGTAGTCAGTATAGTGGTTAAGAACAAATGTGTACTCTAACACAATAATGATTATTATAATTAAAGATACAAAGTCACATGAACTACTAGTAACTAATTGGTCTTAAGTCTTTAGTCCAGGATAAAGTCTCAAGATGTTTCTCAATATAGACACTATAGAGTTTTAAATATCCTAAACACAGTATTCCAGTTTTTGTGCCATTTCAATACTGAACATCAAAAATGATGGCAATATAGCTAATGAGCAGAATGAGAATGTACATTAACAAGTTATACTGCTATTAATATTATTATTATTTTTTTTAATCCATCCCCTCGAGATATAAAAATATGAAATGGAGGTGTAGGACCTCATGGAAGCCTTTTCGCCTGCTGTGGTGTGGCTTCTGTCCATGGTGCTGAAATGTCACTGTATATCATAGACTAGCTGTGTCACGCCCAGTTCCTGGCAGGCCACAGCCCTGAAAAGATTATTTAATTTCCTTTTCTCACATTCCGAATTGGCGTCTTGCTAGTTGCCTGGTGAGTTCAGACATATTTATTTAAAGAGGTGGACCTAAACATAGGTCAAGGTAACTGGAGAGACCAGTTGCACTATAACCGGAACTTTGAACCTGAGAATGTACATTTACATTTACATTTACGGCATTTATCAGACGCTTTTATCCAAAGCGACTTCCATTCCCTACCTACAGGGGGCGACAGTCTCCCTGGAGTAACTTGGGGTTAAGGGTCTTGCTCAGGGACCCAGTGGTGGTGCTGAAGGTAGGATTCGAACCCATGACCTCTTGGTCTGGGGGCAAGTGTCCTACCCACTGAGCTACCTCCACCCCAGTTACCCAGTTACCCAGTTAGTCGACCACAATAGTGTTATAATGGTGAAGGACTGACCAAGTAAGGTAAGACTTTCTGTGATGTGTAATAAATAGTGTAATAAAAACTTTTACAGCCAACTTGATAGCAGATGCCCATCTAAACCCAGCATACTTCCTTAAGAGAGAGTGTTTCAAAAATAATTGTTTCAAAATCCTGGTGCTGGAGTACCCAGCCCTGTAAATGTTTCCCCTGCTGAAAAACTTTATGGATGAAGTTGATACAGTAATTAAATAAACTGATTTTAGGGAGTCTCTGGAGGTCTTCTCTATTTGCTGTGTGATAAAGATAAACATACTCCTAGCAGCTTTGCTTGCCAGTATTTTCCACTGCTGTCCATTCAGTAAAGTATTATACTTTATAATTATTGTAATAGTCTTAATAGCAATACATCAGCTGTTATCTACAGTACTGTGTATGTAGGTCTGTCTGTGACTGTACATTGGTGTGTGTGTGTGTGTGTGTGTGTGTGTGTGTGTGTGGTGTGTGTATGTGTGTGTGTGTGTGTGTGTGTGTGTGTGTTTGGTTTCTGTGAGCCTGCAGCATCATGTCTCACAGCCTGTGGCAGCTGCTGGAGATTTCATGCTCATGTTTCCAGCACCACATAATCCAGCCTGACAGTGTGTGTGTGTGTGTGTCTGTGTGTGTGTGTGTGTGTGTGTGTGTGTGTGTGTGTGTGTGTGTGTGTATGTGTGTG
>JBBPDC010000017.1:14450308-14469044 GCA_037974485.1 Hemigrammopetersius urotaenia
TTTACTCCTGTTTCCCCCTGAGTTGGGGTCCCCTGTTTCTCGTATCATTAAAACCTGTTTGTTTCTGCTCAGTCCGGTGTCCTCCCCTTTCCTCATCCACACATCGGCCTGACAATTGGCAATGTGTTTTAATCTGGTGTGGCCTCTCTCGTCTTTGGTTTCCTCATTACATGTCGCATTATTGATGAAAAATATCCTATGCTATATTGGTGACGTCATCACCGCCATGTTGCTCTGATTGCAGAAGACAGCTTTGGCCTGGGAGGAAGCTGTAATTAAATCATGAGGAAAAACACTAGACACAATAAGACTAGTCACGCACACACAAACACACGTGCACACACACAGACGCACCCTCATTACTTGCATTAGTCATAAGTATTTATTAAAAGACACACACATATATAAGCTTTCAGAAGCCTCTTTTGTGTGATGAGGTCTTTCTTCATTAAAGGCTTAAAGAGGTCAAGACCTTGGACTCTGCAAATGACTCTCGTGATAGATTCACAGTAGAGGTCAAAGATCAAGAGTATTGATCAACCCATCTCTAACCTCTAACTAAAGCTGGAGTCATGGGTATCATTATAAACAGCCTGCTTTGTAATACAGCTAACAGCATTCATGGAACAGAACCTGGCTTGTCACGTAACCTTGGAGATTTTAAATAGAATAGAATAGAATAGAATAGAACAGAATGGAATATAATAGAACAGAACAGAATATATTAAAATAGAAAAGAATAGAACAACAACATTCTGTATTGGTAGAATATAGTAGAAAATAATACAGAAGATAATAAACAGAAGAGGTCCACATCCTGCTGTTTAATCCAGTCAGTGAGTGTTATTCATTATGTAGAATAGAACAGAAACTACTGACTGCACTACTGAAGCAGATAACTTTCTATTCGGTTAGAAATCCACACTGGCATTGGTTTTTGCCCTTTTTTTGGCCTGGCAAGAGGCAAATTGCTTAACAAAGTCATAACAGAACTGCAAACAATATTGTAGAGTTATGAATCGAAACACTCTCTTCAACCTGCTGTGAAATTACCTTCACACCAGATGAAAAGTGCCTGAGAGTTAATGGCTGTTTTTTGGCTCAGGTTGCTTGGTTTTTTGCCTCTTCCACTCTGACATTTTGGCACAGGGGGAACGTCACTTTGAACATGTAGGTGAACTTTTGAAGAGGTTCACTATCAGTGGAACCATGGGGCTTTGTGTGTGTGTGTGTGTGTGTGTGTGTGTGTGAGTGAATGTGATGTATGTGGGGTTGGAGAGTGTGGCTGGAATCCAAAAGATACGCATGCATCTGAAAGCTTTTTGCCTTTGAGTCTCAGCAGGGGTTCAGGCTGAGTGTTTGATCTACTTAAGTCAGTTCATGTCAGATAATGTTTTGGGTGGGAAAAACCCAAGTTCTAGAGATGATTTGCACAGTAGGAAGCCTGCAAATCTGCTGCATTAAGGCTGAGTGGAAGCCTTAGTGTGACACAGTTCATTTCTGTCAAGACTCTTACCAGTCTACTCTCTGTTCCTGCTAATGGCCATCTATGAATTCCAAGTCAAGAGACTAACGCGGACATGTTGTGACATCAGCACACTCACGCCAGTGACAGAGGTCTCAGTAGGACTGCGCAACAAGAGCACCCTGACCAAATCTTTCTATTTCCTCTATCATATCCAGTCCAGTATTTTCACCTGATCCAATACCAAAAACCAGCAACTTTCATTTTTGCATAAAACTTCACACTACACACCATTTACAGCAGGGGTGTCAAACTCCGGTCCTGGAGGTTCGGTGTCCAGCACAGTTTGATGATTCTCCTACTCAAACACATTCACTAAACCTGGCAATTAACTGGTGAGGTGAACCAGTTTTTTATAAGCAGGGAAATCACCAAAACCTGCCGGACCATGGCCCTCCAGGACTGGAGTTGTTTGAGTGGCGCGCTGATTTACACCAACAAGCCACTCAAACAGGTACACATACATTCTCACTGTCAGTCAGCTCCATTTACCACACACATAATGAACAAAAGTATTGGGGCACACTTCTTGTTTTTGGCTAGGCCCCTTACTTCCAGTGAAGGGCAACCTAAATGCCATGCTTCCAACTTTAGACTGGGGAAGAACCTTTTCTATTCCAGCATGACTGTGTAACAGTGCACAAAGCGAGCTCCATAAAGACATGGCTGGATGAGTTTGGTGTGGCCACACAACCCCATCCAACACCTTTGCAATGAACTGGAACAGAGATTGTGAGCCAGGCCTTCTCATCCAACATCACTGCTTGACCTCTTGAATGCACTACAGAATTATTGGGTACAAATTCCCACAAAAACACGCCAAAATCTTGTGGAAAGCCTTCAAAGAACAGTGGACACAGTTTTATATTAAACTATGTGTGTTACACCGGTGCTGTCTCGGTCGCGTAGTCCATCACCTGAGTACTAGGGGTAACTTAATTCTGGAAAGGGTAAGTATGTATGTTACGGGTGCGGGAGTGGTGATGGGGGATCTGGCAACCCGAGGCTGTCAGATTCCTCATCACAAGTCCACCTGTCTGGTATTACAGCTATAAGGAAACGTAAGTGACTGTGTCGTATGATTGGTTGTGTGAGAGAGTCTGTGCACTTAAATTCCCAGCTGGTCCTGGTAGGCGTTGTGTGGACGCTGCGAACCTGGTTTGTGGTAGGACCGGGAGGGAAACCAAGCGAAAACGTGAGACCGAAGAAGTCCGAGCACTCTAGTTTAAGAAACCGGGTTGAAGCCGTATCATCTCTGCTGAGAAGTCGGTGAGAGTTTCTTGCTCAGAGATCATGGACTAATAGAGGTTGTGTTTTGCAGACTGAAGCTGGGAAAACCCAAGCGGAGAGAGGATCTCCGTGTCTACGTACAAAACGTATCAGTGCCGTGGTCTTACGCACGCAGCCCTGCGTCGGATACAAGTGGTGTCAAAGAGTGTTATAAGTAGAAGTATTTTCAGTTGCTGTATGAAAGCTTGTTTCGTTTTGTTTTTGACATTGAGGAAGAAACATTAAACTCTGTAGATTCTACTTGACATCACGTCTGTGCGTCCTTATCTACCCCGGTCTAACAATATGTATTTGATTGCTGTTGGTGTAATGGTCATGTATACATTACTGGTCATGTGATGGTCATGTACATGTTGTAGTTTACAATAAATGTATTCCATCTGTTACTCTGCAACTGTTAGCCTCCTTTATCCTATTCACCAATGGCCAGGACCCCCTAAAGATGTTATTTGAGTGGTAGAACAGTTTCAGCACAGCATTATCACCTGTAGTGGCATGTTTGTGTTGTGCCAACTAACACAAACTGTGCAGCATCGTACAAACTATTGCAATATAATGTGGACCAACAGACTAGTGGGCAGAAACTGCTTAAAAACTCCAGCAACTGATACAGAGAAACAGACTACAGTCTGCAAATAGATCAGTCTGTAAATGTAAACTTGTAAAGTGCACCTATATGGTAAATTATATAAAAAAACATACATAGGTGTGGTGAAACTATTTAAAACTGGAGCATTAAGCTTATTTAATATTAGACATGACATATTAATGACTCATAGTCATTGCCTGACTGTAAACATTTACACTGCGATATTACATATTAGATCTTTTATCATTTACAGATGTTCTTATCTAGAGATGCTTACATTTATATCTGAATGTAACATTGCAACACAGCAACTGGACTGAATGATCGATCATTTTTTGTATTTAAATCACAGTGTGAAAGAGCACATTTCCTAATTGAAAGGGTAGTTTTTTTTTAGCAATATCTTTGCTGTGATCCCTGGGTTCCAATATTCCTTCTGTTTGCCCCAAAAAACGTTTTGTGTTTTCATTTTGTCTGTGTTGCACTTCATGGAGGTCCATGATTGACCCTACAGAGGCAATTTGAACTATAAGAGGGCAGTCAGACAGTAAAAATCACATCCTACATCCTTTCCCAACAACTTTTACTTGACCTTGGTAAACACTGTCAAGAGGTCAAGAAAAAATGTGAAGAGGAAATCATAAGGAAATAACAACAATAGTGCTACAATAGTGACTACACTTACACTAGGCTGCATAATTACACAATGGCAGATGTTATGAATGTACGTCTAAGGTCATCCATGAAAGCATATACATGTTTTATATATGTGTTATTCATACATTAAGAAAAAGAATCATAAACAGTAATAAGAATAACGCTAATAAAACATGGGTTGGCTGTGGTCAAACTATGGTGGGACATTTTTAAGTGTTGTTGCTGCAAAAAATTCTTGTGAAGGATCCTCCAATGTACCCTATGCTAAAGGAGATTAGAAAGGAAGCACTGAAGCAAAGCCCTTTAGCATTTAGAGAATCTTACCAACTCTTATCACGGCTGCCACTTAGATTCTTCCAGGTCATTTCACTCAGTTGGGAACCTTCCGAACCAAAAGAGACTATCTGACCACAGCCTCTGAGAGTCTTTTAGGGTTCTTTCCATTCTGACATTATCTGGAACTATACCCGGAACATCCCAAGACTCTTCACTTTGCTGTGTTAGATTTGTTGAACTGAAGGAAGCATGGTAAGACTTTGTGAGACTTCTCAAAGCTTTGGGAAAGTTGTGGATGAATGTTTTATTTCTTGAGTAAAGCTTTGAGCATCCTCTCTTTTAGGGCTGCACGATATGGACAGAATATTAGAATTCTGTGGATACTATAATGCTAAATATTGCGATTGCGATGCCTTTAAATATGGGCCCGTATCACCTTTCCTAAACTAAAAAGGCTTAAAGTGTGTAAATATTCACTGCCCCATCCACACAGTATATTTAGGGAAACGGAAATGCAAAAACAGCCCATTTTCAAATCATTGTCACACAACCAACATATTTCCATATGTCTCCTTATTCAGCACCCAGCTGTGTAACCCCCTTCTAATGCTTAAATTCTAAGAACTGTTTCGGCCCCATGCTGTCTTTTGAAAGGCAATACAGGGCAGGCAAGCAGAAAAGAGATCAGTTACATATTTCAGCCTGAAACACACAGTAACAAAAACAGCCTGTGGTTGGAAAATGGTTATAAAAGAATGAATTATAATGAATCTTCTTAGTACGCAAACCCATTAAACATCAGGTAAAAAACGAAACAGAAGAAAAATATGGATCCTTTCAAAACGTAAACACCTAAAAACGTAAAAACCCAAATTCATGAGAAAACCCAGAAATGTTCATCCAGAGCTGTGACTGCAACCTATGAGAAACTCTGTGATTAGTTAGCTCATTTTCAGCATTCTGGGATATTATTCTGAGATATTAGTATTGCAGAGATATTGCAATAACGATTAACAGATATATCATGCAGCCCATGTCTCTCTCTCTAAATTTATATGTTTTGTTGGGACACAGGGTCGTCTTTTAAACTTCTCTTCCTATGCAGCGATTAACATCTTGGCACTGATACTTTTAAGGTAATATAAATGAACTTGAGCTGATTTGTCAAAATGTTATCGTGCGTGCTTGTGTTTTTGAGGGGAAAATGTCTGGCTCCTAAAATGTCAAGATCAAGCATGGATTAATAATTAAATAAGCACATTTTAAAAACTGTAAAATTGTCAGACTAATTTAGATATTTCCCCAAAATGGTTAAGCCCCATAAAGCAGTGGTCTTCCTGTCTGAGGCTGTGATGTTATCTCATATGCTATTCAACCAAAGAATTTTGAAAAGACTGCCTGAAAATCAAGAACTTAAACAATAATAATTAAATGTTCTAATTTATTGGTAAAATATTGGCTGCCATATTTATGTAATATGATTTTTGTTGCTCTTTGCCAGTTAGTCGATCACATACCAGACATTTTCTTTCCCTGATTGAATTTCTTTTTACTAGGCTGCACACACACACACAGTAACATCTGAACATATCTGACTCTCAAGCACATATGCATGCATGCATGAACCCACAAATATGGGCACACACACACACACACACACACACACACACACACACACACACACACACACACACACACACTCTCAGAGTGCACTGAGGCCATCACTATGACCAAATCAGGATGTGTGTAAGACCCTGTAAGAGAGGCTTGGGATTTGAGAGCCTCACACTACAAGCAATCTGACATTCAACATGGGGCTGTTCAATGCAAGTGCAAATTCTGCCCTCAATCTTCTCCTCTGCATTTCCATATCAATACCACAAGGTCACCAGGTCCCTCAGAAGAATTCTCTCCTCTCCTTTGTGTTTTTTTGTCCTTGTGTGTTTAAACACGACCCCAAACCCAGGCTGAATATTACAATACCACTGATATTCAGACAATCAAGGCAAGACCCCAGGACATTTTTATATGCTCTGTTTTACCTACTGAGCTTTCTGCTCAAAGCCAAGCTCAATGACGTCACATCCTTACAGAAATTCACTGGACCCAAGTGCCAACCCTGATATTCTGAGCCGTCAAACTCAAGACAAGGTCAAAAAAACCAAAGGCCTTTATCCAGTTTAAAATAATTACTACTATTACTACTACTCATCGTCAGCCATGAATATGTCTTCTGCTATTGATTTTAGCAATGTGACATTTTTGACAATTTGTCTACACAACATTAAGTCTTACAGTGTCAGAAACCACATAAGCAAGCCTGAGATTATTAAACACATGACTTGAGGTAAATTTAGGCATGCAGTTTCAATGATACTGATGGGTGGCCATGAGCTTCCATTACTTGTCAGCTAGAAGATCCTGACAGGTCAGGGTGAAAGAAACTTCATATATCAAATAGGTCCTTCGGGGTAAGGAGGTGGGTTAGGGAGACTCAGTACATTTGGTGAACCATCACTTTAATAGGAAAACTCCAGCAATACTTGCCTTCTTTAAGCAGGTGGGTGTATATGAGCCACAGCAGGAGCAGGCAGCAGAGAGAGGCGCCTCCTCCGGCGCAGAGAGCCCGAGTTCCAGACTGCATCCTGCGCCCGTCCCGCGCCCTAACGTGCTCCCCACTCACACACTGCTGCTTCCATTGAGCTGTCCAGGAGCACAGGTAGATCCAGGCAGGGGCCAAGGGGGCAGTCCAGGCGAAGGCAAAGGGGGGGCAATGAAGAGTTAAACCTGATGCATTATCTGGGTCACGCAGTAGCTGTATCCTTATTTAGCATTACTTTTCAACCCTTCAAACACCCCCACCCCAAAAAAACCCCACAGCACAGCTGAAAAGAAGCAGCTTCAGTAAAAAGCAGTCATGTTTTACAAAGACCTTCATTCACTGGAGGACCAGCACCAGAACAGTGGCACTGAGGAAAAAACAGTCAACAAAAAAACAGAGTAAGGTGGTTAAAAAAAAGCACTGCAGTCGTATCCACAGTTGACACAACAGCAAGCTTGTGGTCGGCCAAAACGCTTTGAGAGGAGCAGACTGGAGCTTGTCTGTGTTATTTTGCTGCCTCCAAGAAGTGGGACTCCGTTCATCTCATATCGAAGAGGTTTGCCCTGTGGGAAAGAGGGAGAGGGAGGGAGAGAAGGAGAGAGGGAAGGAGAGAGAGAGAAAGAGAGAGAGAGAGAGTAATAAGGAATAAAGCTGTGTGGTTGAGGGACATTTTCTTAATGCTTGGCTGCATTCAAAACTGAACCACCCACTCACACATGCACACGCAAGCACACACGCACGTACACTCTCTCTCTCTCGCACACACACGCGCACACACACACACACACACACACACACACACACACACACACACGGTACAGCCTATCAGGTATATCTGCTTCTGACAAACAATCGGTGGTATTGCACCACAGCTTACACAGAAGCCACAGATTAGATGAGCACACCATAACAGTATATCATTTATTACACTTCATTATATAACAAATTATGTCAATGTTAGAAAAAATTATGTCTGTAATAACAATTTAATGGTTGTAGACTAACCTCAAATAGATAGTATGGGTTATAGAGCTGAAACTTCCAGGCAATGCAAAGATCACATACACACACACACACACACACACACACACACCAAAGATAAACATACAACAGCGAAAAAAACATTGAAATCCAGCATATTTAAGAGACACTACATCTCCATACACTGAAAGGAGATGCGATTGGTGTCCCATTGCAGTGCTGGAATACTTGGCAGGGGAAATTGTAGACTGGGGGGATTCACCTCTCCTACTGCAGTCAGACAGCTGAGACGGTCACATCCACATTGTGGAGCAGAGACATCACACTGGACAGCCGTTTCTGACTGCAGTTAAGCAGCAGACGCAGGAAGATCTAGCAAGTTTCTCTCTCTCTCTTTCTCTCTCTCTCTCCATCAACACTGGGCAGCGCTGCGTTTCGCAGAGCAGCAACAGGAACGTCGAGCTAAACGTGCTGCAGTTTCATTAGATATTAACTTTTTTTAAGTCGTAATAAGACGTTACTCACCGAAGCTGCAGGAGCAGAGCCCGCAGAAAACGGCTGATCTCGGGTCTGCGTTAAAGACTGCTGCCAGTTTCACCGACTGCAAACACTGCTCGCTCTCTCTCTCTCTTAAAACGTCACTCGCTCGAGCAGCAGCAGAGTCTCTCCTCTCTTCCATTAATTAAGCCCATTTCAGTACATTTCTGTTTTTCTTTCGTCCTCCAATTCATCAGGGATCAGCAAGAGGGACGTTGTTTCAAAACCAAGCCCGAAAAAGAACGCCCCACTAAATTTGATCTTGAAATCTCAGGCAACTGTGGTGGAAAAAAAGTATTTGCTCATAATTTCAAATCGGCGTTTATCAACTCAAATCAGAAATTCGGTTCAGATCCAGGGATTCGGAAACAGTCTGCATCAAACCCCCCGCAAACCTAGAACGGACAGGTGGGGGCTGGAACGCTAGTTTTACTGAAAATCAACCGCTGAAGCCTGTCGAGCCCATTCAAGAGTCACAAAGCCAGAATCCACCTGCCTTTCAGGCAAACCCTGTGAACACACTTCCCTGCACAGCTCTCAGCCTGCTCAGCCAGAGCCCTCCCTGTAACTCAGAGAACAAGGAGCAGTTAAACACAGTGTAATTATGAATAAAGATGGGCAAAAATGTCCTTGTAGTTACTGTAGCTTACACTGAAAACTAATAAACTAGTTAAGGATGTTTGACCTCCGCACATCCTCATATTTACACCCAGGTGAAACAAAAACCTTGCATCAGTTTCTGGAATAAAATCAAGAGGAATAAAAACTGTTTATGTTCATCACATCCAATCTTATTGCTGAGCTTTGTACCTTTTGGATAATACTTGTTGGAACATTTATTTTATCATGGATTCCAAATACTTGAAAAATTCTTCTTTTTCCAGATTCACTTCCTGCCTAGTACTTCTTTCTAGATTTTTTATCAGTGTAGATCTTACTATGACCCACGCTTATGAAATAAAAATAATTTACATTTAGAAAGACTTCTTTTTCCAGGGACTTCAACATACTTTACAGTTATTGTTCCTGTTTTTAATCTTGGGTTAGTTTAACCTTGAAAGCCAGTCCTAACTACTTTACTATACACTGATGATGCTGGCGTTTAATAGTTTGTATAATCTATATAGAAAATCTGCACTGTGCTCTATGGCAGTAGAACTGTGTTCTCTGAAACTATTTAATATTTAAGTTTGAATGGAGTTTGACATCCAGAACTAATCTAACATCAGTACCTGTCACTAATGCTCTTATGGCTGAATGGATGGGTTGGATCAGGGAATACTTGAAGTGTGCATGGCGATGGGTTCGCTGGACCTGAGTTGAGAACCTTTGGTATAACACGCAGTTCTATATGACCTGAATGAACTCCTCCGCTCCATCTCCAGACAAAATTATAGTGAGTGGCTCACATTCTTCACGCTTGTCCTATAGTTATCTTACTTATCAATCCATTTTTTGATCAAGTGTGCTAGGGCAAAGTTGAAAACTCTTTCATGTACTTTATCTTCTTCGCTTTGTTGTTTATTAGGTTAAAGTAAAAATACTTCAAATAGTACATGAGGTGGTTGTCAGTTAATTATGAGACAAAAAGTTTTATGCAAGTTTGCAAAAAAAAAAAAATGTATGCCTTTAATTTTTAAGCAGGCTCAACATTTCTCACAGAGTTGTCCCGTCAAACTGGTTATAAGTAGGCGTTGTCCTCCTTTAATAGCTTCGCTGCTTAGGATGACCCGTGGATCCCAGCAGAAGGCAGTGAACCAGAGCTGTGAGGGCAAAGCGTGGACCATCTGTGCAGCCAATAAAGCTGCTGTTTGTGGAGCACACTGTCAGATTTAGCACCCTACTGATGCCACTCCATCTTCTAAATGACCGTCGTTAAAAACTCCCCGCTCATACCGCATCATATCAATAATTCAGCACCCCGACCCCTGGAAGCAGCCTCTCAGCACTATCAAGGAGTCAGACGGGTGGTCTCTCCGTCGTAATGGCGCACTGTCAGGGGCACAGGAAAAAGATGGTAGCTCTGACAGACCTAATCATCAGGTCATAACGATAACTCAGTCCTGCTGGACGATGATGGCCCAGCTGTGTGACTAAACTCAATGTGACTGGTTAAGGAAAGAGTCAAACTTGACACCTACCTATTACAAGTTTGACTGCATTACAAGACCTTTGGCTTAGAAAGTCTAATGAAAAAACCTTCAGCTGATGACCAAAACATTTGCACTGTAAATTCCCCTGTAGCCACCCATCCTTCATTTTAATGGCATCCTTCAAGTAATGGCAAGTGCATTCTTCAGCCCAGTGACTAATACATTCTGTGGGAAGGGCTGAATCTCTGTCTCACCATATGTCTGTCACTGAATTTGAAGACCTTTAGAAGGATAGATGATGAAATGAAGACCCAGGAGTAGTGGATGGATGGTGATCAACAAATTTTGTTGACTGGGGGGTAAGGGGGGTGGCTTTGAGATGACTGGATCAGAGCAAGTCTTGTGGGGTGTTCTTCATATGCAGTGGCTAATTGCCTGCCAAAAGTGGTCCAAGGAAGGACAACTGCTGAACTGGCATCAGGGTCAGGGGTGCCCAAAGATGATGCGTATGGGTAATTAAGGCTAGCCCGTCTGGTCTGATCCCTCCGACAAGCTACAGGAAACCACTGAAAAAGTTAATACTGGAAATAATAGGAAAGTGTTAGATGATACTCTGGACAATGTTCTGCTGGGAAATCTTGGGTTCTGGCATTCATGTGGATGTTACTTTGACTTGTACCACATCCCTAAACATCCTTCAGGTATTCCCTGATGGCATTAGCCTCTTTAAGCGAGATAATACCATCTGCCACATGCCAGGAATGGTTTGAGGAGCATGATCAAGAGTTCAGGGTGTTGTTCTCCATATTCCTCCAAAGTCTAATCCAAGAAGGCCCCTCATCACAGCTAACAGGACCTGATTCCTAACATCATGGTGCCAGATACTACAGTACACCATCAGGGGTCTTGTGGAATATTTTGGGGGTAATTTTGAAATTTCCAGTCTTAAGATGTGAGTTCAGTGCACAGCAGTGTTTCCTTGCGTGTAGCAATATTCAAAGTTGATGGAATGACACCATGACATCAGAGGTTTATAGAAAAAAGAAAAAAGTGCTTAACTTTAATCTTGGTCCAGTTATTTCCAGTTTATTTCTGGCCACATAATGTAAAGGTCCGGCAGCATTTTCATAAGGGTAAACAAAAAAGAGATAAAGAAATTGTTACTATGGTTTAATAAGCCAAGGGTGGTGTGTTAGGATTGGAATACCTCAGTTCCAAGCCGATATGATCCCTAACATAAACATGATTTGTAAAGTGAGTCAACATTCAGATTACCTCTGAAGCGTAGGCTGAAAAGCCATCTCCACCATATGGCGCCTCTATGATGCCTATACTGGAGTCACATGAGAAGGCTGTGATTTTGCCTGAACTGTGAGGTGGAAGCAAAGAGGATGAAAATCATGCTGGACCAACATATTTATTAGACTTTTGGGGGGACTTTGAAATGGCTGAAAAATCAGACTTCCTCCAAAGCAGAGCACAAACCGAAGATACCGTGAAACCCTCCTCCATGACAGATCAAGCAATTTACAATTAGATCTAATAAGCAATTTGTTCAAGATTAAGAGGCTTCTAAATTGGCCATCTGTGTTGCCCATTATAAATATGATAATTCTGTGTGTTTGCTTCTTTACTGCTTTTCATATGAAATGCCCTTCAAGAGGGTAGAATAATGGATTTCATCTGGGGGGTGATCACGTAACAGATGTAACTCTTCATACCCAAACATTTGCATAATTGTCAGCAGAGGAAAAAGTTAGAGGGTGTAGAGCAAGACTGGGCAGGAGCCATCAAATGCCCATCTGAATTTCTGTCATGATAGAAATCATTGATATGCCATTATTAGTCCCAAGCAGCGTTTGTGTAACGAGTGCACACACATTTCTGTTCCTATTCACTGAAGAATGCTTCACGTACTGGTACGCCAGATGGTCTCTCTTCTGTTTAATTGCCATTTTCTTTTTGATTGACAGCATATTTCACTCTCTCTGGACTTAGTTCCACAAACACAGTTGGTAAACCTTGATGAAGGAAACAGCCTCATAAAACATACACTCCCATTCAAAAGTTTGGAATCACTTGACTGAGGGTTTAAAAGGGCATTCTGGTAATAGACTAGCTTTTATATGTTCTCTGTCCTGTTATGTATCCCTCTTCCTCTTCAGTATGTTTTTATCAATTAGTTGTCTTTCACTACTCTACCCAGCATGCATTACAAAAGTACATCACACAACCACTGGGAGTTCCTGAAGCACTCAACAATTACCCTGATGGAGAAGCTAATAAAAACATCTGTGCAAGCTAGCCTAACTGATATAGCGACTAGTCTGAGTGGGTTGTTAGTTTGATGTTAAAGGAGTCATTCAACTGCTGAGTTACCAAAAAAAAACAAACAAACAAAAAAACACTTGTTGCTGTCTTTTTAAATTGTCCTCCCTCTTCAAGATGCATTATCAGAAATGGGGTTTTCTAGTTGAAACCAGAGAATTTTGCTGTAGAAACTACTACAGAAACCTGGTATGAGGTGAGAAACGTATTTACATACAAAACATTTTACATTTTGTGTAAAGTTTACAAAATGATATAAACTACACACTAGAAGATCTTTTAAGATTTTTAGACAGTTACCTATGTGCAGTAGTTACCTGCTACAAGATCAGAGGAATCATCCCCTATCAAAAATGACATTTTCTTTTCAATTCCATCGTATTTATACAGTGCTTTTTCCAACCAATGTTGTCACAATACAGCATTACAGAATCAAGGACCAAGCCTCTAGTGAGCAAGCCAAGGGAGACGGAAGCAAGGAAAAGCTCCCTAAAGCTGGAGGAAGAAACTTTGGGAGAAAGCATCCTCCTCTAGTTCACCTGGAGAGTAAGAAAAGGAATCTCTATGGAGACTCTATGGAAACAGTAGAAGGCTATTCTTCCCTACAAAGCCAAAGTGCAGTAACCAGACCAGAGCAGAAACTGAGAAAAATGGCATTAAAGTTTTAGTATGAATTTTGCATGACTTTTTTAGCATTAGTATGAATTTTGTAGTTACTGCAATTTTGACACCATAATTTCTCTGAACTTTGAACTAGGATATTTTCTCACAAGACAAAGGAGATGTCCTACCCATTTGTAGTCTAAAGTCAATTTTGACCAAATATGTAGTTACTGCACTTTGACTTTGTAGGGCAGTATTGTTTCCTGACTAAATTACTGCTGAACATGTGGCAGAGTAGGTGTAGTTAAAGCCAGTAGTAGTAGATTTGGTTGACGTTTGTGTGAGGAGTAGTTTGAAAGTCTCTAGTCAACAGCAACAGGAACAACAATCTCCACTGCAACCTTTCAACAGCAGCTGCCCTTGAATGTGGGAGAAATATTCAAACCAGTCAAGAACACTTGAGCATGGGACTCCAGCAATTGCAGGCTCAGAAATCAAACATTTCATATGTTCATTTAACTAGAAAATCCATATATAAAACATTCACCAATAGCTTTGTTCAACATTCTGGCCACAGCTGAAATATCCTGCTTTTTAAAGTTTTATTGTGAGTATTTGAAAGTACTGTATTATTTTCAAACCTATGAAGCTGTAGAGTAGATATTAGATTAATATTTTGTGGTTTTATATTAACCAACCTTAATTGATGACTTCAGACTTTGGAGTGGAGGTACTAGACATCTCAACAGTAGTATATTCATACATTATACAATTTTTGACTGTATCGCTTTATAACAGATGCAGTGTGCTCTAGTCCTGCAGATAGCAGCTCTGAACAGGCAGTAGGATCCAATTCATGACTGATTCAGTCGGTACTCTTGTCGGAACTCTGCATGAACCCAGTCATCGCTTATACACACAGCTAAAACACCATGGTTGATTTGAAACACTCACAGGGGTTATATTTGTCAAGCTCTGGGATAAGAAGCCAGGTTACTAACCTGACTTTGATAACATTTGTTGCACTGAGGCCAATATCTGTTGATGCAGAGCAGTGGTTTAAACCAACCAATAAGGATGCATTTTTTTGAGGTGTGAATGAGGATTTGGAGGGCTGGAAGGAGAGGTAATCGGTTCTTGTCTTATCTCACGCCTGTTAATGACAGTGTTTGTCAAAACAGTAAAATTGCTTCTGTCGACGGCTTCTTTCAGTAGAAATTAACTCGTTTTCTGAGGCAGCAGCCAGAGGAAACACATACATCATACACTCGGTATTGTCTTATTCTCATTCTCCTGCTAATGGAGTCATCTCCTTCCCTTCTTTGCTATCTGCCTGAGCACGCTTGAAGAATGTAGTTTGATTTGCATTGTTTAATGTCTTTTTTTTCCCACCCCTTCCTCATCACACTCTCAGTGATTAGAGAAAGTACTTTGTGGACAATAGTCATCCTATCATTAATCTTGCTGAACTGGTTATTGAGGGAAAAGAGGGGGCTGAATAATGTGATTTATCTAAAAGCAGCTAATTAAAGATACATTCACTGGGGGAAAATGAGAAGCTTCTTCCAGGTGAAAGAAATACTTAATGATGCTATGCAAAACAGGCCAGGGGATCCTTTGCTGGATGAGAAATCAGCATTCATGCAACTACACACATTACACCCATTGGACCGCGCGTACATTAGGTGGAACACACAGCGCTAGAGTTAGCGGTAGATGTGCACTGTCAAAGGAGCTGAAGCATCGTAGTGCTAAGCTGTCCATTAAAAGGTAGAGCAAGAATCGCTTTGAAGAGTCACTTTTAAAGATTTATTCGAACTTCCAGGATACTTCTGGGGCCAGGTTGTTTTTAGCTCGTAAGACATGATTTAAACCACCTCGCATTTCTAATGTCCCAAAGCTCCGGAATATGATTGATGATATTTTACTACACCACAAGGTCAAACCCAGCCGCTGATAGAGCAGTTCCACCAGTGTGGCGCGGTCATAAGGTTGGCTGCATTGCTGAGGCAAGGGTCAGTGGTTGCATCAGTGCTGAAATGATCCGGGGAATGTTTTTTTTTTCAGTTAGCAGGATCACTCAAATTGTCGGCTGTTTTTTAGCAGAAGATTGACAAGTCCTCTTCACTGTGCTTCAAGATTGCTGCCACATCAGGAGAATTTTGCTTCAGCAATAACATTCAGCGAAGGACGTCATACCACTTCCTTTAGTACGAGGTTTAGGCAATAGTTTTCCTTCTGAGCAAAAACAATGTTTGATCTTTTACTTTAAAATCTGCTAAACGTTTCTATGCTAATTAGGGCTGTAACGGTACATGGGTCACGATTCGGAGAATACACGGTATGACGGAGAAGACGTAGTTGAAGTAATACGGAATCACAAAGGGACCAAAAAGCGTAAGTAAATCATAAACCTGGGTGGTGGTGTGGTGCAATAGTGCCACCTACTGGCGTAACACTTCTGAAAATATAAGCACGAGTTTGTGTTTACTGGTTAATACACTGCTGTTTATTTAAAATAAACGAAAACAAACCAAGCCTCATTCTTTAGAACTTTTTGTTGCTTAACTTTGCTCTATGGTGAACCGTCCCGAACCGTGACCCCAAAACCGAGGTACGTACCGAACCGTGACATCTGTGTACCGTTACACCCTAAATGCTAATACATGTAGATATAATACAAGATACCATTCAAGTGTTTTTGGAAATCTCAAATTCTGTCATACTTTAATATTATGCACACATATCAGTTTGTGCCAGTCAGAAAGGAGAAGAGAGAGAAACAATCAGACTGAAATATCCCAACTGGAAGTGGTCTTGGGATCATGCTAATATGTCTAATAATGAGGGAGCACCACCAATTTGCTCTCATTTGTATTATGCTGATGGGTTGCCGTGAGTTTCATTTCTTATCATTACATTAGAATTGTGGTCAAACTACTCCTTAAGGAGGTACATTTAGTTTGTCTAGATGCAGTCCATACATCATGACATAGCTCCGCTTTAGTCATTTACTGCTTAATTATTATTATTATAATAATTATAAATTGTCCAAGGGCAATCTATGTTCCAGTCCCTCTTGTATCCAGGAACTAAGCCACAGGCTGGACTCTTGGGATTGTTCTAATGATTCATCTTCTTGTTCTTTTAATACAATCAGATAAAGTGTGCATTTGTAGGGCTGTCCCACTTCCCTTCACTACAAATAAAGGTTCACAAACAGTTCTTGGTTCTCACATAGTCTATGAAAAATCTGATATAACTGATATAGAACCTTCACAGTAGATCTTTCAAGTTCTGTGATACTTTCAAAATTATTCAGTAAAAGGTTCTTTCGGTTCTTTTGTGGCAAAGCTCTAAAGAATGTCTTTTGATGTTTTTAACACATCCACATGGACTCCCCTGACAAAAAACATGTCTTCTCTAATGTGTGATTGTATAATCTTAACAGTTACAGCAGGTATCCTGTCAGGTAAGGATTACACATGTTTTAGCCCACATTTCAGTCCTCAGACTTGTTCTACGCCATCAACATTCCCACATTTCAAGATGACTATAGGGAGTCTGGGTATGAGTGCTTCAACAAACATGAACAAACACTGGGACACTTTGGCTGACTAGTGAAATCACCAGCCTTTTACTCCAGTTCTCAATTTGGAAAAGCAGCGAAATGCCAAAATAGGTGGATAGGAACTAGAGCTGAAATGAACACCCAGTTCATGGAAGAGTGGGCTAAAAATGGACAGGATTTCAAGAGACAGATTCTTGCCTGGACTGATGCAAGACTCAGAGATGCCTAACCAAAAGTTTTGTGGGCTTACAAAGCTGTATATTACAGTCAAATGCACACATTTGGTTGCCAAATTATAGTCTAATTATATTGCTGGTTCTCTAAGTGAAAATAAATGGAGAAGACACTTGTTTGATTATTTGTTGAGGGACAATTTTATGAACACAACATGTTTCTTCCTTGTTAAGCATATGTCCTTATTTTCACTTAGAAAATCAACAAAATGGGCAATTAGACTCTGGGTGTTTTTGCAGACGACTGTACTTGTCAGAATAAGTTGACAACATCTCTCCAGTAAACCTCCAGCATTCAATAAACAGAATGTTCCAGGTTGAATAACAGATCAGTGAAGAAATACAGTTTGTACATGTTTTCTGCGTTGGACCTCTATCAGCTCATACATGACTGACATTAATTATAATGTACTCAAACTATTGGACTGTGGTTGCATCATTATGAATTTTCCAAATTGACTTTACTGCTCATCCTACACAGTACTGATGTTTCTCATGCAAGCAGCATCATTACAGATGTTTACGAATTTACTGTGATTTTACCAAACAAATACGTGATTTTGGAAATCTCTTCTCACAGCTGCAGGTCTTTAAGATGCTCCAGGAGGACAAAAATAAACACTCAGACACACAGTGGTTTTGGGGGGAATATGTGTGATGGCGGTGGGCTGGGTGGCTGGTACCTCTTGTTTACTCTTGTTTACTTTGCTTGTTGCTGGAAGAGGCCTGAGGCCATATAGTGACTGTTCTACTCGGCTCTCATCCACAGTAACAAGAAATGTACGCTGCAGGCTAAGACAGCTCGTTGGCCCACCAAGCTGAGGCAGAACCTTCCTAGAACAGAGGACATTTTGAGGGACCCATGAAAACATGACCCCCTCTCTTTCTAAACTGATGCAATGTAATGGAAATTGTAACCTGAAGATTGCTTGAAGGCCTATTGCGCCTCAGTCTCTCTCTGTCTCTCTCCATCTTTCCATCTTTTTCTCTCCTGTTCCACATCACTATGTGTCTCTAGTAACTAAACAAACCGATCTATCAAAGCCCCATTCATTGTACCACATGCTCCTAATCAGCCCAGAGGCATGTGACACAAGGCTAATTTTTGCATGCTGTAATTCTGTGGAAACAAAATTTCGACAAATTATGAGACATGCCAAAAACAAAGTGTTCCTTGTATCAGCCACAAGCCGCCTCAAGCCGTCTCAGAGTGCCCCGGGACCAGCCTGCAGTTAATCGCAGGTTCCACCTTGAATGGAAAGTGTACCATACACAGCTGAAGAAAGCAGGTCAGGACCAGAAATGCTGCAAGTTGAATGTAAATCTGTCACTGTCCAGAGTGGAAATCAGCTATGGTGGCTATGGACACCGACCCACACACACACACACCACACACACACACACACACACACACACACACACACACACACACACACACACACACACACACA
>JBBPDC010000017.1:14470210-14491636 GCA_037974485.1 Hemigrammopetersius urotaenia
ACACACACACACACACACACACACACACACACACACACACACACACACACACACACACACACACACACACTAATACTGTAATAGGGGAAAGCTCAGGATTTAAAGGGTCTTTGAAAAGGATTTGAATAATGTAGGCGAGTAAAGAAATTCTCTCAGAAATGCAGATTCTAAATTTTCAATTCAAACTTGAGTTTGTAAGGAGAATAGTAGATATTTTATTATGATTTAAATTAGATCAAATGTTGCACAGTCTGGTTTGGCTGGAAGAAAAAAAAAAAGGAAAGAAATGGTGCTTTGAATGAACCTGATTCAAACGTGCCAGTCGATTGCACATGAATTAAACTGGTTGCATCAACACAACTGCACCAACTCAGTCTTTCAATTTACCTCTTTTGGCAAGAACTGTGTTGATGAATACACGTATTTGTTTATGTACAATAGAAACACTGAAATCACTTAAATTCCAAGCAGTGCATGCATTAGATTTTTGCCATGTTTTTTGAAATTGCCTATTGGAATACAATCACAGAAGCATATTTTAACCTATTAAGACAGAACAAAAATGCAATTAATGACATAATTATGCAATTAATAACATATAACTATATTTAAAAGAAACTATTTGTAAATAAATTGCACTAAGTCACTGCATTCTTTGTATTCCCAGTATATAAAGTCCATATTGTATATGTCAACAAATCTGCAAAACTAGTCAGAGTAGCAGTTATTAGAGAGGGAAGTGTGGAAAATCTATGTTGTTCTGTTTTTGCCAAAAAAACTTTGTTTCTTCTACAAAAGGGTCTGCTCAAATGAAATTAATAAAAATACAGTGCTAGAAGGTCTGTAAACCCTTTGTGAATTCCTACATTATTAGGACCTAAATGTGATTGGATCTTTCTAACGATAAAGAAAGCACAGCAAAACAATCCAATCTTAACCACCTTTATTGCCAAGAGGTATGAACCTCTCCTTCCAGTAGCATGTGTTAGTAATGACTTCAATTTTGGCTCATTTACATCAATTTAGTGGGCTTTCTACCATGAACTCCACACTTCCATGTCTAGCCAGAACATTTCTATTTGTTTAAAAATGTGTTCTATTTTTACTTTGACTTAGCCATTTCAAATCACCGTATTTCTTCTGCTTACCTTCTGTCTTTCTAGTGTAATTGTCTTTCTTTAAGCCTAACCTTATATTAGGCTTCAGTTCACAAATTGTTGGTTTCTCCTATAGAATTTCCCAGTATAATCTAGAATTAATAGTTTTATCAATGATGGCAAGCTGTCCTTGTCCAATGCCAGCATAATATCCCCAAGGCATTATACTACCACCACCATGTTTCATAGTTGGGGGAAGGTTCTTATGCTGCAAAACAGTTTTTACCAAATATAATGTTTCTCATTTAAGCCATAAAATTACATCCAGTTCATCGTTAGGAAACTGTAAACAGGCAGCAATGTTTTTATGAAGCAGTGAATCCCCCCGCCCTTGGAACTCTCTATGAATGAAGACATGGCTTGCACTTTAAAAATGAGTGCTTAAGAGCAGATTTGATGGTGAAGATGTGACCTAACTTCACTATCAAGAAGAGTCACCCACACTCATCTAGCTGACAGACTCTCCTGATCCTAATGATCTCATAAATTAAACTCACAATTCTAGTTTCAGATACATTTGCCCACAACATATTTAATGCTGGATCAATTTCTTTAATTAATAAATGATTCTATTTCTTTTATTGGGTTTCCTTTATTAGTTTGGAAAGATCTGTTCACATTTTAGGCCAGAGGTATGTAAAAATAAAAGCTAAAATGTGATAGACTTTCCAGCACTACTTTATCTCACATTAACAATTTTCATTCCAAGGGATGAAAAGAAGCTGGAAAATAATCACGTAAAACTAAGTCACGTCTGTTTTGGTACATTAAGGAATTCAGTTTTATAAGTAGATATAAAATATAAATTAAACGTAAGAAGAATATTCATTATAGGCCCTTTAAGATTGTGTTGTAGTAGCCTGGGGCAAAGCACTTAACCTAAAGGTACTGCTGCCTCACTATCAAAGTCTTTCTGTCAGACTTCTGCCTACTTCAGTGGTTCTCAATCTCAGTGCTGGGCTCCCCCATGCTCTGCATGCACATTCTTTGTGTTTCCCTGCTCCAACACACCTGACTCAGCCCATGAAGGGTTTGATAATGATTAGGGTGTTAGGGCAGCACAAAAGCAGACATGTGTAGCACACAGCCTCTGGAATGGAGGACCACTGAACTGAAGCAAAGTCTAAAACCCAAACACCTTCAAGCAGAAGAACAGATTTATCAAAAGTGCAACTTACAATGGAAGTGGTACTGTTCAAGCAGAATTGCTGGGAGTAGCTGAATAAAAAAACTAAATAAAATAAAACAAACACAAATTTGATGTCACTGCTGCCATTCATGCAAAAGGCAAAAAGATATCCTCTTCTTATTTATGATCTATTCATTTTTACTGCTGATTTTGCATTGATTCTGACATCATCAAAAGATTGTATTTGCAGTGATAAGAATTGTGTTCTGTATGTGCACAGTGCAATTACTGTAATTCACTCAGAAACATGTATAACGCAACAGTGAAGTCAGGATGGCATTTATTTTATGCTGCAACAGAAACATGCGAGATGAGAGAAAGTTCTAGTTTCACCAGCAACCCCCCAAAGTGGGACAAAGTGTAAGCCTCAGAAGCTCCACCCACACACACATGAAGTATCTTATATTTATAGCAAGCTGAGCTGGCCACTACTGTCAGGATTTTTAATTTTCATTAGCTGTATGTCTGTGTGCATCACTGAGCCTTAAATAGCAAAATAGTCACAGCTTCAGTGTGCAGCTTCTTCTAGACAGTTTTCCTTAAAACATTTACTCGCTGTTTCCTAGTTTGTTTCCTGCAGGTCTGTTTTTCTTGTAGCCCTGTTTAGAAAATTGCCTGTCCCAACAGGGTGCAGAAAAAGTACAATGTGTTGGTTATTTTGGTGGTCCTTCAAATGCATGCATGTCCCTATCCTGTCAAAGTCATGTTTTTTGAAAATAAAAAAGGAAGTTAGGCTAATTTAAAAATCTAATTTACACAATTTTCCATGTAGACCAAATGCAACAAAGCCATTTTAATAGAGGTTCTCTCAAGCTCTGGTCTTAAAATTACTGTCTGTAGTGTTTTACTTTTACAGTGTATTTTTATAGTTTATGGTAAGTTATACTTTGTCCATGTCTACAGGTCTGTTCCACTTTAATGAAGAACTGGATACAGCTCTGGGGTGTGCAGTGCACTCTGCACTGCACACAATAAATTAGATTAGATATTGTTAAAGCTGATAATGCAGAATAGCCAAAGGAACTATGAAATGGTTACAAAGCAAGACTAAGGACTCACATGTAGGCAAGCCAAAGTGGAATGTGCCTTCTATTAAATTCACAGGACAGCTTGCTCATGCTCACTTATGATTGCCCTTATTAAAAAGAACTGCTTTGCTCACTCATCCAGAACAGCAGATGAGTTATAGCAGGCAAGTAGCTGTTGACACTGAAAATCAACAACAGCAACAACAACAACAACAACAACAACAACAACAACAACAACAAAATCATCAAATGAAACGTACAACATATTGGTTTAGGCTACTTTTTATTTGAAAGGTTAACACAAACATGACAGGTGAAAAGAGAACGCAATGTTTAAACTAATAGCTGGATTGTAGTGGTGTATGCTTAGAGCACACTCAGTGTGAGATAAAACAGAGGCTGAATTAGAGGGGAGAAGGAGAGCCTTGTAATGAGATGTTCAATTACCTGTGCAGCCGAGCGATACATCAGAAATTAAAAGAGCTTTTGCTAAACTTCAGCTATGATCTCTTTAATCTTCTACATTCAATAGAAATGAGCAGTTTTGTGCTTGATCCAATAGCAGATGGTTCTTGTTTGATTGCAGAAAAGACCTCAAAGATTAAATGTACCAGACAAAGCAAAATGTGACGAGCTTCTGTGCGTTTTCGAATCAGTCTTTGGAATCTTATGCAATGGTTTGGTAGTGCCAGCGATAAACGGAAAGCCAGCATTCCGTTCAGTTCTTACACAGCTTGTGAATGTGAAGCCAATATTCTACTCGGTAGTAGTAGGCCTACTCATCCCATGAGATGTGGTACTTCTTTCTTAAGTAGATAATAAAATATACATGTCATTTTTTCATCCTCTATAACTTATATCTCAGGTTAACTATTGGTCCTTTGATTGATTGATTGACAAATGAACCAAGTAGGTTTATGCTGAATGTATGCACACTGCCTGTCAAAAGTCTAGGAACACCTTTTGTACTTCCAACAGTTGGACATACAAAACGTAGGTCTTCCTTATATCCATTAAACCCCTTTTGGCTCAAAGGTGTATTAAGATAAACAGCTGCATGTTAACAGGGTTTTTAAACAATAGATATCACAATTAATTTTTCCTAATTGATGTTCTTGATATTTTTGGTTTACTGATATACTTACCAGTATTCTTGTACTGCACCATGGCGTGCCAAAATACTTTTAAACATACAAAACTATTTTCAGACATGCAAACGAGATGCTAGCTACTTGCATATATTTTGGGTATTTTTATAAACATAGCTGTTTGTGTTAGAGCCTGTCCCATCGGTAACAGGGCCATAGGCAGAGAAACACCCTGGTCATCAGTCCATCATAGAGCAGATACACAGGCTTGAAGCAGACCCCCACACCTAGGGGCAATTTAGCATCTCTAATTCAAATGATCTGCATGTTTTTGGACAGTGAGAGGAAACTGGCATCTTTGGCCCAGGCATACAGGGCGAACATACAGACTCCACACAGGAAGGACCTTCGACCAGTCCAGCTAGGAATGGAACCCAAGGGACAGCCCTATAAACTATTCCACCAGGCCACTCCTTGACTGAACTGAACAAAAACATTTCCACTGAGTTTTCTTTACTACAGTGTAGGAGAAGATCTGTTACATTGTAGATGCAGTTTCAGTCAGGACCAAAATAGTCAGTTGTACCAGAAAGCTTTGTGTTCTGATGAGCCCTGATATCATAATGTAACACTTTTGTCATGATGCACATTTATTCAACATCTACCCGAAACTGTTACGATGCTTTTGGGAATCTGTGTATATCCAGATATCTCTTGTCTCCTTTGTCCTTTTGCTCATCTAACCGTATAGAATATTTCACTGAAATATTCAGAGCTGGTTAATCTACATTCTACATTCTGGGAAAGAGTCTTTTCGATGCCGGAATCACTTTTAAAAATGTGACACACGATTCTTACATTTTCTTCCTGAGATTAGACTACAGACACACACACACACACACACACACACACACACACGCACGCACACACACTGGCCTTCTCCACCCCCTCAGCACATTGTCAGTATCTGCAGTCTAATTGTCAGAAACACATTCAAAGTGCCAGGACTATACTTCATCCAAACCAACGGTTCAGATTGTCTCCCTCACCTCCTCCTCCAGTCTCCTCCAGTCTTATCCCTTTGTCCTCTTTCACACTGCACCCTACCACAGCGGAGGGCTGCCACAGTGCTGATGCTACTCAGATGCTTCATCATCCTGCAAACAAAACACTCTGCCTCAGAGGCATAGACATAACATATAGTTTGATTGACATTAAAGCTTGAATAATTGCCACAACTCAACAGGACCCGACAATTCTCAGCATGGTTTAGTCCGATGTAAGTATAATTTCCCAAATACTTCTACAGATTCAGATTTCAGAGCTGTTTTTTTTCACAGCCCATCCTCCTGCCTTAAGTCTGGCCTCTATTAACACCTGCTTTTCAACTGGAATTAATTAAGGTCAACACATCTGTGAAAACAAATAACAGCAAATAAAACAGCTTTGTATCTATTTAAGGCAAACATATTCTTGGGTTATGGTCAGGTTTAGACAGAATTTTTTTGAGCACTAGTCATTTTGTTTGAGCATATATTTTACTGGGGTATTTACTGGGGTATGGTATGGTGTTGGACTATGGTCAAATATGAACAAAATATAGTTGGGATATAGTCAGGTTGTGACAAAAAATGAAGCTGCAGTCGGACTGATATAGAATTTTGTGGGTAACAGTCAAATTAAAATGTGTCAGGTTATAGTCAGGTTTTAGTAACTTTTTGCCACAAAACAGTCTGGGCCAAACGTAGCATTGCAGTTTTTTTACAGTATTTTACAGAGTAATTAGCATTTGGACAGAATGTGGCACGGAAATGATTAGGTCTGGACAGACTTTTACAGGGTGACAGTTAAGTTTGGATGGACTTATGCAGGCTTAAAGTCAGGTTTGGACAGAATTTTGCTGGGCAATGAATGGGATTGGACAACATTTTACAGCCAGGTTTGTATGGAGTTTTGCAGAACTACTGTCAGGTTTGGAAAGAATTTTGTGGGTTAAAGTCAGGTTTGGGTACAGTTTTGTTTGGGCACATCTTGGGTAAGGTTCAGTGTAGAAAGTTCTTAGGCTATATTTGGATGCAGTTCAAAATTTCAAGCCCCATTAAAACTCTGATTCACATACAGTGCTAAAGTGAGAACGGGATGGCAAACTTTTAGCGCCCCGCTAACTGCTTATGCTTATGCACTTTCTAAAACCCCGACCAGAGTGAGAGGGTGTCCTGTCGAAATAGCGCATGATGAGGAGAGCTAAGAAGCTGAAAGAGCTCTAAGGCAAAGGATGGATAAGAACACTCAGCACTAAAGAGCCAATCATTTTTGACATTAATAACTTTTTAACTTCAATACAGAATCAGGCGAGTTCACTTTAACACTGCTTATCTAACTTACACATCTTTCATAATCCAACCGTGTCTGCGCTCTGTGATTTAGAGGAGCTGATCTTTAAATGATCGCCATGATCCCTAACGGCCTTCTAATTAATACTGAAATGTTCACGCGAATATCAACGCACCATTTGATCGTACTACGAAAAGGCATTAAGGCAGCTTTGCTCTGGCAGAGAGTGAAAGCGCTGACAGTGGAGGCAGTGCTGGACTGGAAGTTTCCATCCAGCAGTCCTTTGGTGATTTCTATAATGAGATTTGACCAGTGTCCAAATCAAAAAGAGATAGATGGCAGAGCTGCATGGTGATTTATTAAAATCTTCCATTAGCCGCTCATCAGCACTTCACTCCTGTCAGAGAGACACAGAGAGGGCTGAAAGGCTCTAGGAGAGAAAGAGAGAGAGAGAGAGAGAGAGAGAGAAAAAAAAGTAACCGGGACAAATATAGAAGACTGAATGGAACTGAAAGGGCTTTTTTTCTTTGCCGTTTGATCATCCCACTGTTTAATGGAAAGGTTCTCGCAGTTAGAGGGAGGAGGTAGAGTCCTTTTATTTAAAAAAAAAAAAAAGGTTGAAATAGTTTGGTGAACCCATCATTAGGGCTCTAAAACTTTCAGACATTATCTTTTTTCCAAGGAAGTATGTTATGAAGTATGACTTTTGATAGTGCCGGCTGCATGCGGAAACGTGGAAGATGTGGTTTCAGGGGTAAAACAGGACCAGGCGAATTTTAAAAGAACAAGAAAGCCCAGTCTCTTACCGGAGGAGTGCACTATACAAAGGTTTCAGGAACACACAGACATGATTGCAGCTGTCTCTGCCGCACACAGGCACACTGGGATACACACATCGCACCACACACACACATAACACACGCACAGTCTCCGTGGACATTCCCCCAAAGTAAATGGTTGGGTTGCACTCTATAATACACAAAGACAGCCTTCAAATTGTTTAGGCGCTGGCTGTGGCCATGGAGGGAAAAGAGCATGGGCGAGGGAGAGGGAGAGAGAGAGAGAGTGAGAGAGAGAGAGGTCAAGCAGAAGAAAAACTACAGTGAAAACAGTACAACTTTAACTGTTTTGGAGCACAGCCCTCAGAGAATAAACCCACAGTACAGTACAAACCTAAGAACAGGAAGAAAAGGAACATAAAAACACAAAGAAATACAAAACACTGCAGAAATAGAATCACAAAAGACATGTCATTGAAGAAAATCTATAAATGTGTAATTTCAGAAAAAGATGAAGATGTATTGTATATTTCTCCTCTATGTGAACCAAAAATATAACATGCACAAGAGCATATTGTTGCTGTCCAAAAAACTATATCTTTACTTTCCTTATTCATCAATTGAACACAGCAGCCACCCTTTCATAAAATTTCATGATGAATAAACCAACAGAAATGGTCTAAAATTTCTGCCTTCTCCTGTAATTGGACCACTTTCTCCGCACTGGTATTTTGTTCATTATGTATCTTCTAAAAGAACTGTGTTATTTCCTTTTAATTTGCCAAATTGTCTTAAATAAATAACATGTATGGTCATTTGTAAGCACTAAAATGATTACATCAGTATTACAGTATTACACCAACAGCTGTTATGGTATTGCATTCAAACATACAGACTGAGGGCAGTTGGGTGGCCTAGTGGTTAAGGCATCCGCCCTGCGACCAGAAAGTCCAGGTTCGATCCCCAAGAGGCACCGCTGAGGTACCCTGAGCAAGGTACTGTCCCCACACACTGTTCCCCGGGCGCCGTGTTCCTGGCTGCCCCCTGCTTCACTTGGTGAATGGGTTAAATGCAGAGGGTGAATTTCGTGCTGTTCACACTGTGTGCAGTGGTGTGTTAACGTATGACAAATGGTCACTTTCACTTAACATAAAATGGAGTTGGCCCCCCCCTTTGCTGCCATAACAGCTTCCACTGGAAAGTCTTTCTACAAGATTTTATTTTTGTGATATTTATGTGAGAATTTGTGCTCATTCATTCTATAGAGCATTTATGAGCTCAGGCACTGATGTTGGATGAGAAAGTCTGGATCTCTGTCCCAGTTCATCCCAAAGGTGTTGGATGGGGTTGAGGTCAGGGCTCTGTGTGGACCAGTCAAGTTCTTCCACACCGAACTCATCCATCCATGTCTTTATGGAGTTTGCTTTGTGCACTGGGACACAGTCATGCTGGAATAGAAAATGTTCTTCCCACAAAAAATGGGAAAATGGCATTGTCCAAAATGTCTTGGTATGCTGGACCATTAAGATTAAGCTCTTCACTGGAAGGGGCATAACCCAAACCCTTAAAACCTTTGTCCATAGTGTGTATGTGCAGTTTGGCAAAACTTACTTTTACTTCATTATGCTGCTGGTTATACACTTAAAAATTCTGATCATCCAGTTACCAGAAAGAAAGTTTTATCATGGCACCTTGGGTGGCCAACCAAATTTCAGGGGTTGCCATGGCACCCCGGCTGCCCCTCTGGCATAACCCCCACACCTGCTTCTCCAGCTGCCTTACTGTAACTCAATAAACAGCTCCGATACCAGTGAACATTAAACATAGCACAATCAACAATGACTCCTGCAATAAAAACGCCATCAGTGGCAATTAGCATCCACACTGCCTCTACACGATGAGTGCAGCACACAGTAGAACAGGCTTTGTGCTACATGTAGTGTTTTTAGCAGGTGTGCTTATTCCAGAAAGAGTAATGATGTATTTTCATTTGATTTAATCTTTGTTTTTTAGACTTTTTTATTCACTAATTCATTATCCACAGTGTCAAGACCCGCTCTACAAAGGTTTGATTAGCTCGGCATTTGGACCGCTGACTACTAACAGGCAATTACAGGATGAATGAAGAATGAAGGTCTGATAACAATTAGTGCCTTGGGCATTGTGTTCTGGGGATGCATTTTATTGGGCTGATCATACAGATGATGAAAAAGGATTTTCCTTTTAACACATTAGTGCTTCCACTAGTCACTTAACCCAAACAGCGTTTTAAATGGTTAACAGTGGTTCACCCATGGTTTTATTAACAGGAAACCTCATCACCGGTTTGTTGATTTCGCGTAGCTGTTACAGTTATGTGATTATACTGTTCTTCTGCAAACTGCAGATCAATAAGTTTAAAGACTGATATCTGTTCATCTGTCATGCTCATAGAGGGATTTGTAGAAGTCTCTGCTTCTGTAACTCACAAACTCATCATTTTCTTTTGGCTCCTGAAGTAAGTGAAAATGATCTATATTATATAAGATAATCTCAGCCTTTTATGGTGTCCAGTTACAGAGATTTGTGCTTAGGCAGTTCCAGTAGGTTCTAATGCACTGGATTCTAACTTCAGTCAGCACTATGCACTTGGCGGCCGCTACAAACTGAAGATGCTAGACAGCGATGTTAGGAAAACCAAAGATGAGGGTGAATAAACAAATTAAAGGCATCTTGTCTCACTGTGCCCAACACATCAGCCTTTCACACTGAGCAGAAACACAGAATGGCTGCACAGCACTTAAATTTTTCATGTGTGCGTGTTTGGCATGAACCACTTCCTCCTTCTTTTATGGGAATGTTACTCTGTGCATATTTAAATTTGAAAAATCTACAGTTTCCAAAGATGTCTCACATTGCCTTGATGTAATTGCCCTTTTTTGGAAAATGTTCCAACGCATTTTGCAATCTTAAATTCCATGTTTCAGTTTGATTATCTTGGCAAAATTCTGAGGAGTTTTTAAAATTTCATTTGGACAAAAAACGATAAAGATACTTTAAAAATATTATTAAAATCAATGATAATCAGTTGTAAAATTTCATAACCAACTGGTAACTTCAGATGGAGGGGCTCTACTAAAAATAGACACCCTCTTTACTGCAGGACACAATGTAGTCTTGGCTTGTATGCGTGTTCCATTAAAATACTTGAATTTGACTAATAAAAGCCAAAAATAATCAGCTGAATGGATAAATGGATGCTGTTCATGAATGAATGGAAGCTGACACTCTTCTCCAGCAGCAAAACATCTTTACATCCCATTTAAAGGTGTGTTGCTTGGATACATGTTCTGGTGCAACTTGGATAATCAGATATCTAGCACATAGAAACGCAGCTCTGCAGCAGCACCTGCCGTGGGTCATTGCATGGTAGCACTAAAATTCTTATTCACATTAACGGACTGCTCAGCATGGGACCTGGTTCAATAGATCTGATAAAATGCTGTGCATGAGCCCTGGTCCACTTGCAGTATAAATCATTCTTTTAGTGTTCTTTTTAGCAGATTATCATTATTTTGTTGGCTGTAAATAGTGTAGAATGATTAAACAATTATTGTTATTTAAGAGTTATTCATGGTAGACAAGCCAGAGAGCTGGAAGCAGATCTGAAAGAACATTACAGCCGGGCATCAACTAAGGGTTTACTCACTTTAGGCTATCTATACTGTGCTTGAGTAGTTCATTAGATTGGTGTGATTGTTTTGTCCAATGCCTGGGCGCGCTTGAGGAAGTCAGTCCAGGTGTGGGCTAGTTGGATTTAGGCATGGTATGAAACTAGTATGATCACTAACCATGCCCATATACAAAACTCAAAAGTGACCACTTTATTTAACAAACATGTGATCACTTTAGTCTACTGCAGAAGTGCAATTTTGGGCAGATGAGAGTAAACAGGAAATGTTGGATACCACACACAAGAAATCTGGCTGTGGGAAATTCTTTCTCTGCATTTAACCCATTCACCAAGTGAAGCGGTGTGCAGCAAGTGACGCAGTGCCTGAGGAGCAGTGTTTGTGACGGTGTCTTGCTCAAGGGAACCTCAGTGGTGACACTTGCAGTCCTGAGATTTGAACCCATGAGCTTAAAGTCACAGGGGCAAGTCCCAAGCTCCTATCTTCAGTCGCATGATACCAATAAAACATTAAACAATGTCATAACAAGCCTAAAACACTGCTGGTTCAGTATTGGAGGTTATGGGATGCATAAATGTGAGCACAGACCAGGGAAGGAGCCAGAAGGAGGAATGGTACGAGACATCTGGGCTTACTGTAAGTGTGCCCTAAATTGAGAAGTTTTGTAAGCAGATGGTTTTATGCACTCACTGTGTTTTTTATACCTATACTCCTATAGGCCTTTTGATACAAGCTCTGATGTTTTAGTGCATAAATATACCCAGCAATGCATCTTTATGGAATTGATATCAGGCTTTTGGCTGCTAGCTTTGGCAGTGTAACTTATCTCTAATGCTGAAGGAGCCACGGCATTGCATGGATCAGTACTGTGCAGTGGACCAAGTCAGGAGAAAGTCAAATTTACAAATAATGCAATATAAAACATCTTACTTGGAAACAGTCGCCATTTGGGTTGACCTTAATTTAACTGTTAATTATTTCAAGTTGGACCCACTCAAATGGAATGCTGCCTTCTTTTATGACCTCATTTAGTAGACTTGACAAATGTAGCTTTACAGGGCTTCAGAATACAGGTCAAGCTAGTCAGGAACAATTCCATTTCACACAGTTCATTCAGAAAATCAACTCTGTTCACCAGACGAGTTCAATTCATTAGCACAAGTAAGCCGCTCAAGAGTGCACGGGCAAATCTGAATTGTAAATTGATTTTTGGCTCATCTCTGGAATTTAGTTTAATCCAGTT
This sequence comes from Hemigrammopetersius urotaenia, assembly GCA_037974485.1. Taxonomy (NCBI): domain Eukaryota; kingdom Metazoa; phylum Chordata; class Actinopteri; order Characiformes; family Alestidae; genus Hemigrammopetersius; species Hemigrammopetersius urotaenia. Next base: position 14,482,700 of record JBBPDC010000017.1, read on the forward strand.
TAATTGAATACGCCCAGCAGCATTAGACTGCAACATGAAATCTCATCATGTCATGCATGACTTCACTGAATTTGCTGTTCCTGCTCAGGCGACTCAGCAACATTTTCACAATGACCTGATTTTGAGGAACTCTCTGAGGATGACTCATCTTATTTTATTGTGGCTTATGATTTATACAGCCATAATGACATTAATACAATTCATATATTTCAGAGGGAAGCCCTCATTTAGTGGTTTTACTGCACCCTTGCCATTGCTTGGTGCGCTCAGCAAGCAGAGACTGGTCTGAAAAATGCAGAGCATGGAAACTGCAGTAAGGTACTTGTGTGGGACTGTCAGACTGTCAGGCATGGTGTGGAGTGTGAGGAGGACAGAGGAGCATATCTCCTGTCGCTTCTTCTAAAACCAATGCAGTTTTACCCCAGCAGCCTCACTATGCTTACCCAGATCACCCCAACCAAAGCATAGGTAGTACAGAGCCAAACATTCATTCATTTTTCATCAGCAGCAGATTTGCCAGGCTAGGATGCCATGCTTGTGTCACTCTGGAGACAGACGTTAAAATATATATATTCCTTTAAGAGATGTTTTGGCCCCTTTCCCCAAATGTAATCAATCAGCCATAGCAGGTTTGCTTTTTTTCGTTTTACTCTGGAGCTATGAGGCTAAGGGAGCTGACAAGTAACAGAAGATACCAGAGCTAGTTTTCTCAGATAATGTTTGGAGGACTGATCTCAGATCATGGATCATATAAGTTTGTCCAGCTCATATCACAAATGTTCAGTTAGATAACTTTGTCATGTTCCTCTAAACCATTCCTGAACAATTTCTGCAATGTGGCAGGAGACATGATCCTGCTGAAAGAATATGGCAGTATTCCATCAGGGAATACTGGAGCAATGAAGGGGCACACATATAAGTACTGTTACTAAATTAGCTTTCCTTCACTTACGAAATATTGCTAAATTAAGAAGTGCATTATGTCTCCATGATACAGAAAAATTAGACTACACTTTTATTACTTCCAGACTCGATTATTGTAACTGGTTCTAGTCAGGCTGCTCCAAAAAAAAAACCTAAACACACTTCAACTAGTCCAGAATGCGGCAGCTGGAGTCCAGGAAATTCGACCACATTAGCCCAAGACATACTAATGACTTATAAAGCCTTAAATGGCTTTGCACCTGATTACCTCTGTGAACTTCTCTTACTATGAACCTCCGCGGTCACTTAGATCTGAAGGTGCTTGTACCCAGAATTATGAAAGTTTCAGCAGGGAGAAGAGCATTCTCATATATTGCCCCCAAGCACTGGAATGCTATTCCAAACATTATTCGGGACTCCGACAAAGTCTCAATGTTTAAATCCAGGCTGAAGACATACTTGTTTGGTCAGGATTTCTGTAATAGGATTTTTCCTGTTAGATGGAAGGTGTAGAGCCAGGAGGAGGTGGGCACAGAGATTTCAAGTAAACTGGGACACTGGTGTTGTCACCGCACCACTCAGGTTTGTGACGGTGGAGTGGAGGTGCGCCGGTGTCTCAGGGCGGTCTCATGCCCATCATACCTCTCGGTTGTGCCCTTTCGAGCTAGGCTGCTCTAGCTAGCTATGCTGGGGTCTTAACTTGCACTCCTCCCAAATTTAAACAGAACTAACTCTCTCCTCTGTTTTCTCCAAGGGTAACTGCTGCTGATCACCATGGGAAATGATCACCTCGACTGGTTTCGGCTCCACTCTGACCCTTTCCCAAGTTGGTGCAACCAGTGCCTAAAGCTCCGGTGGAAATTGTTGCTCCTGATCCTGATGGTTATGGTCTACAGACTCTCAATTCCTCTGCCAAAAATATTTACCACTTTGGACACTTAGTGAAACCAGCTCTGTTAGCTGTAGAGATAGTGTCATGGCTGCCGAGGCGAAAGACTGGAGTTAGGAATGGAAAAACACAAGGTTTTTAATGAACAACGCAAAAGTCACTGTGCTGAATGGGAAACACACAATCACACACAGTTTAACTAAGTAGTCCTTGATCATTAGAGAACCTTCACTCCACTTGAAAGTCACTCAAAAGACAATACTTTTAGCATGAACTGAAAGTTCCACTCAGAGAGAAGAGAGAAACAGTGCAAACACTTCTGGTGAACAATACAAACCACTACTCTCTTCCTTTCATCCAGAGCGATATGGTTTCTGTACAGAGATGTAAAGATACGTAGCATGGCCAGCTTTTAACCACATACAATCTTACATGTAACCAATCAAAAGCAACTCGTTAACTTAACTTAAAGACAGGTGGACTTGTCATTAGGTACCTAGCAACCCAGTCTAACCCTAATTACCACTCCTTCCTATCCCAGATTGCCTAGGCACCTAACAACCACACATACCACATTCATACGTCACACACCCTGTGCCCAGAGCTGCATACCCCCTAGTACTCAGGCGACAGACTCCATTGCGAGCGTAACTGAGATGGCCCAGATGTGACAGGTGGCCTGTCTGCCTATTATCTTGTTCTTGAAGGCCTTCTCTTGTTATTTATCTCCATAAAGATTTTCGTTCCTATCTCTCTGGGTTGATCTAAGGGGGACGGGTTCCCCTTTTGAGTCTTGGAAACCTCTCGAGGTTTCTTCCTCCAGTTGAGGGAGTTTTTCCTCACCTCTGTCGCCTTTGGCCTACTCACTAGCAGCTTGGACCTGGACTCTGTAAAGCTGCTTTGTGACAGCTTGGTTGTAAAAAGCACTATATAAATTAAATTGAATTGAGTTTGCAACAGTGTCTAGGTAGGTGGTACGTGTTATATCATGAATGCCAGGACCCAAGGTTATCCAGCAAGACCTTGCCCAGAGCGTCACACCCCACCAGCTTGACTTAAAGAGTAAAGAGGGCATTTGGCTGACGCTCTTATCCAGAGAGACTTACATTCATTAGTTACAGGGAAAGTCCCCCTGGAGCAACTGAAGGCTAAATGTCTTGCTCAAGGACACAATGGTAGAAGGTGCGGGTTCAAACCTGTGACTTTGTGATCATCAGGTTCACAGGTTTTACTCATTAGGCTACTACCACCCAGTAGGACATCGTTCTATAATGCAGCCTGTTGCCTTCTCTTCCACATGCTGTAAAAGAAAACATGATTCATCTGGTCAGTCTGATGCTCATGTGCCCACTGTTGCCACTTTAGGCAAAGGACAGCAGCCAACAGGGGCACTCTGACCAGTCTGTGGATGCGCAGCCCCTTATGCAGCAAGCTGTGATACACTGTGTGTATTAATATTTTCAACAATTTGTGCAGAAACTCTTCTAAGGGTTCCAGCTAACTTTTGCTCACCACATGCATCAGTGAATCTTGGAATGAGATTTATTTCCAGGGAGGGGAGGGTTTGGGGACATTGCAAGAAGCAATGACCAAAAGTTGCATGAAAAAAGGCATGTGTGGCATGACATCTGTGTCAACTGAGCGCTCAATATGTGACAGTTGGCCGCCCTGCGTTCTGGAACATTGTGCAGTCTTATAGCGGACACTTCGGCCGAATGAAACTGAAGAATAGGAATAGGAATGTCATAAAGCTCTAAAGAAAGTCCATGAATGTCACTTTATAATCACTCTTTTAAAAAGACTATAGTTGAAATGTGTGCCCAAAAAATGCAACCAGATGAAAAACTTAGATTTAAGTTATAAATAGAATAGACCTATGCTTTATATAATCTGTCAACAGAATAATTCTCTGAGGTACCTTACTCATGGGTACCTCAGTGGTGCTTAGGACTCAAACCCATGACTTCCTGATTGAAAGGCAAATGCCCACCAGCCTGCTAGCTCTGTATAAATACCCCTCTGCTTTATTCAGCTGGTCAACTGTTACCCCAACCCATGCCCTCCCGTACTTGGTGGTCTTGTTTTATTCTATGTCAGCAAACCCTCCATCGTAAACGTGACATAACTATATCAGTTATGAGCTTCAAATGTCTATCCGTAAACTAAAGCTGACTTCAAACTAAAATGTATTGCTGAGATGACACACTACTAGCTTGGTGCTAATTTAACACTGCATAAGCGCATGCACTTTTTTTTTTATTAAAAGTTTTCCACATTAAGCATTGATTTTTAATGGCAATTTATAATAATTTCTGTTGTTTGTTTGCAGATGTCCTTAACCTCTGTACTCAATGGTGGATACTTTTGAGCATTTTTAGAAATAACAGATACCAAATAACTTCAGACACCAAACAGCACTGGAATGATTTATTACATTTGGCAATAATTTGATCCCCCTTTTTCATGTCTGAACTGATATCGCAGCCCTGAATGTCTGGTATAATCCAATATCAGCACGATACCATAATTTCTTCTCGCTCCAACAACAGAGCAGTTAATAATACATTGTCTGGATGTACTTTGAATCTGAAATGGCTCCTCTAGAGTGAGCTAAAATTTGAGTTTCTACACCCCATTCTGCACACATTACTGAATTGACGGTGGTTATTTGTTAGACATTATTTTACACTGCTTGTGCCGGAGCCCACATGGTACATAGTTCCTACATGGTACATTAAGAAGGGACCATCCTTTCTGCTCATCTTACTTGTTTCTTCACCTGTGAATCTCTGTGTATGGTGCAAGTTTAGTTAAGTATTTACATGAATTTTTTTTTAGGTTCAATCCATCGATTGAATCTCGTCGATAGTGAGTATCAGTATAAGAATTTTATCAGAACTATCTTAATTGGATTACCTAATTGGATGGCAGTTGCCATTAGAAACTCTAATTTTTCTTTTAGACTTTTCATACAGTTGTGTGTTACACTTTCTGACTGGACCACGATGTTCTTATGCTGCCAACCAAACTACTCTGCATTTATACGGTTACATTTAAAAGCTAGCAGCTTCAGAATTCTGATGCATCCCATCAGAAGCGTTAGAAATACAGATGCTGACATCGCTGAAAATAAAGTGTTGAATCTTTAAACACAGAACTGGTTCTAAACCACTGTCCTGAAAGTACCTCTCCCATGAGCCTGATGTAATCTGATGCATTTCCAGTGTGCGCGTGTTGAGATAATGTATCAGCCACTGTTGCAACTGTGTTAGTGAGATCCAGATAAAATTGCCATCGCTTCGCTCTCGGAGAATGATGAGGCCCCTCCACAAACCGCCTGAGTGCTCCCAACAAACCCTTCTCACCCCTACAGCAAAGTACACGCACACTTTTCCAGAGTAGGTCACAAAGCCAACCCCAGATATGTTCCTTTGTGTTTTCTATTCTTTAATACTGATTACCAAACTGATTAGAAAATTATCAAGTCATTTGTGACCTAACAGGGAAAATGACACAGTATGCAGACTGTGACAGTCCCAGGACAGGTAGTATCTCCTGTGACAGTTGTGTGTTTCTGCTTCGTTTCAGCTTAACATTCTCAAACATGTTCTGTACTACAGGATAAAATGCCTTTTTGGTCATTTTCTTCAAACCCATATCCAAAATATGCATCCACTGCTGAAGAGTTGAAAACAATCTGGCTGGATGGCATGTTTATTTTACCCACACACAGAGAAGAAAATGGTTAGGAAAAACCTCTTCAAGGATCACAGTTGCAGTAAGTGTGCCGAAAGACTTCAATTCCATTTAGCAAATGCAACAAGGTTTTCATCTACTCAGAAATATAAGCACCACTAGACATCAAAGGAACTCTTTTACTTATTCTAATATTCATAGTCTAAATTGATCTACATTTAATTCAATTAAAATGTAGATTTTAACAGTTTACTTTATCTTTATAAAAACAATATTTTTATAATGTTCCAAGACTCACTTTCAGGAATTTCCCTTTTCCAGTACTATCTTGGAACAACAATATCAATATTATATGATCAACAACACCTTCATCAGAAACTGGCAAATGTCAGTTATTTTTTCCTAAAGATTTCCAATATATATATATATATATTCTATACAACATCTGGCCAGCCAGATTAACACACATATTATGGCATACATAAATACACACACAGACACAATACAAAGCCATTTTCAAAGACCCTGAGCCTTCCATATACCCTGATCTGACACTTTGCAGAGCACCAGAGCTGTAGTTTATCTCTTCGGTGGTTCCACCTGAGCTACAAAGCTTCTCTAAACTGTCTCTGCTCCTCTGGCCTCGGTGGGCTTTTCCTCTTTTATCTTCATATTCATTTCACTTGCATTCTCCTCATTTGTAAATCCCAGGGGAGCCGAGGCTCACTAGAGGAGAGGGAGAGAGATGTTGATGGAGAGAGAGCGAGAGAGAGAGAGAGGTAGCAGGAAAGGGAAAACAAGAGCACCCCCCTGTTTTTGAGCAGTGTAATCTGTGCAGACTCCAGTGTGTAATTGTGTTTGCTCGAGGCGTGACTCTGTGTGCATTTCTCCAGCCTCACGCTCCTTTTGTTCCGGAAAGTTCTCCCGCGTACTCAGCCTTGTATTTACACTGGTGCGTCTCTCTGACAGCTCTGCCAGTCACAGCGGATGGCAATAACAGAGCAGCTTGAACGAAGTTTAAGGCTCACACACATACACACCCTCAGCATGGCTCCTGGGACCCTCCCCAGTGGAAACCCCCTCGTGCCCAGCTTTGCCTTCTCCCAGCAACAGCGGACGTGTTGTGCGCATCGAAACGGGCCCACGTTTTCAGCTTTAATTATTCAAAGCTACACTCTCCTCTAAAACTATTACAGCGCGTCGACAGTTGGGGGGAAATTAAAGCATGAAGTCTGCCGAGTGAGTCTATGATCAAATCCCACACTTATCTGCCACTGCCAGGACCAATACCAGCGCGTCGAATGAAAAGTGTGGGGTTGCTTAGCAACATGCCGATCGCAGCGATAAACCACGCAGCGCGGGAGCCAGAGAGAACCTGACTCACAGGCACATGACACGGCAGCCCCCACCAACACACACACGAACCCTATGAACGGCAGTCAATGACATCTCAAAGAGCCATGCAGAAGGCCTCAAAATCCAAGCCGATCTGGCATGTCTCATTTACGCTGGTGGTTGACATAGTAGGATAAACCACTTCACTGTGCTGAACTGAGCGAAGTAGCCATCAACATCACCAACAGTAGCAATACTCTAAATTCACCCAACACTGCTAACACCACCAGTAGCATCAATACTATGAATTTATATAACACTGCTAATACCACTAACACTGCTAACATCGACAACACTATGAAACAGCAATACCAACAATGTCATCAATAAGACTCAGACCACAAACACCACCAGCAACATCAATGCAACCAGGACCCCTAACCATTCCAAGACAGCCAATACCACCTAACACTGAACATTCTCAACTCCACTACTACCAGCACCACAATAGTTGTCTTGAATTTTATCCTTTGCCGTGGAGAAATAGTGCTTAGTTATAATAATGGATTTCAAACACTTCTAATTCTAAATGTAGAAATGTTAAAAATCCATTATATACAAAACATGTAATCAAAACCCAAATAATAAAAAAATGACTTTAAAATGGCTAGTAGGAACATGTGGTTCCAGTGTTGCTAGCACTATGGTGTCACCAGCTGCAAACTCTCACTCTTTACAGATGTTCTGCAATGGCTATATTTCAATAATTATGTTTTTTCAATAAATTTAAAAATATTTTTTTCTGCATTAGTTGAAAATGTGTTTTACCTCCTTTAGCCTCCTTCTGTTAAATTGCATTTCTGGGACAGCAATGATAATGTAGCACAAACTGTAAACTTTTGAGAGATCATCAGCACCAACATTACTAACACTGCTGGCACCATCAACACCACTGACAATATTAACATCAACACATTTATCAGCATCAACATCTGCAACACCCTTATTATGATCAGCACCCCAAAAAACACCAAAACAACATAAACGCCACAGATTCTTATAAACAGCATCTGCACTGTCAACTCTACCATCAGCACCAACACCCTAACAGGACCATCAATGCCACATTCAATGCCAAATCTCAAAAAAACTTTTTTACCCCAAGCCCAGAAACATAGTATAAGTCACCACCAACTAATTTAATGAGACAGAGTCAGCTGGTTTTCCATAAATACAGTGCTTTAAACAAACTGATAAAAATGTCCATACTGTGCTCAGTAGGACCTCCGCCAGAGCCGAAACTGTTTTAGCCATCAACTCACTGTAGGTCAGCCTCTAAATCATTCGCTCCTGAGAAGAAGGCTTTGGTTTTCATGAATCAGTGAAATGAGTTTAAGGTTAACTGGGTGTACTTTTCACAAGAGAGTGAGAGGTTTTCACCAAAAGGACAAAAGCACTATCATCCTGGCTGAATAACAATAACAAAGAATGATGGCAGCTTCAATTTGTGCATGATTTAGTTCTCAAGCTAATGATGACTGTTTGATGAATCTTATTATTAACGATCTGTAATGCATGAAGCACATTTAGACCTGCCTGCATACATTTGAGCTCTGCAATATAAATGAGACAGAGAGTGGGAGTAATCAAAATGCACCTCAATATGAAGCACTCAAAGCCCAAGAGCTCAGCCCTAAAACCTTATGTCAGCTGGTTTTGAGATTCATTAACCCAGTGACCTCTAACACGCAGCAGCCTCGGAGCTGCACTAATAACCAAAGTCAGATTATCAGACAAGGCAAAAAAGCTATTTTGGACCACTCGGACGTCACCAGCAAAACACAACACAAATTACAGCTATACTGCGCTCTTAAACAAATATATAAATTGGCAGAAAATATGTTTAGTGTTCCATTCTGAATTCAGAAAAGCTTTATTGGCATGACTGTATTATGTTATAGTGTTGCCAAAGCACTCAAATTTGTTTATCTCACAGATGTTTGTCAGGCTAATGAATCACGACACACACACACACACACACACACACACACACACACACACACACACACACACACACACACACACACACACAC
>JBBPDC010000017.1:14509847-14538982 GCA_037974485.1 Hemigrammopetersius urotaenia
CAGATGTGCACCCACACACACTCTTACACACACACACACACACACACACACACACACACACACACACACATACAGACTTTCTTTGCAACGTATGATGGCTGCATTCAGTGCTTTGCTCAATAAAATATTTGAAGTTTCAATTAGCTATAAGCACTTCAGGCTTTGAGTCAGCGCTGCTATGTTGAAAGAAAAAAGAAAATAGCTAAGTGTGGCGTCTTGAAGGAGATGCTGATATCACAGCCTTCATACAATTTTATTCCATGTTACCTTGACATCTAGCACTTGCCAACATTTAGCACTTTCCAAGTCAATATATTATACACATAGTGCTTTTCCTTTTGGTGTGTGAAACATTTTTGCTTGTTGCATAACAGTAGAGTACAAACATTTTCACTGAAGCAAAGATGTTTCATATTGATGAAAAAAAACTCACTGCTTGATCTGTGACTTGATATAAATCTTATTTTTCCCAGATTGCATTAATCACACTGTTCTTGATTAAGCAGTCGGTTTGGTACCTGCTATGCACAGCTATATATAGTCTAATCTGATAGAAGAGCTACTGTAGCACACACTGCTGAAAAAGTTTGTTCTGTCTAAGACAGTATGATGCCAGAACCCACAGATCAGCACAGCTTACTGCGAATGGGGCTGCACAAATGCAAACATGCCGACCCCTGTCCACTCCTGAAGGAGCCTAGAATGCTCACATGAACACCAGAACAGAACCAGGGAGCAATGGAAGAAGGAGGCATGGTCTGATGAATCACATTTTCTTTTAAACTATGTGGACAGCCGGTCCACACAGTAAAGACAAGCCTGCGGAGGCCGTGTGAAACCTTGGGTCCTGGAATTCATGTGTAACTTTGATATGTTCCACCTACCTAAACATTGTTATAGACTAAGAACACCCCTTCATGACTTCAGGATTCCCTAAAGGCAGTTGGCTCCTGCTTATTATCTGCTCAAACTGTGATCCCAAAACAGCTCTGACTTTGACTGGCATGAACTCAAGACATAACACTACAGCACATCTCTCTCTCTCTGCATCTTTTGGATGTCTTTTGCAAAGCAAGGATACAGAATGCTTAAAATTACTTGTTACAAATGTAAATATCCAACTAAAAATGTATGTGTACACCTGGAATTACAATTTTAAGGGCTAAAACATGCTTTTTCCTATTTGGATCTGCAACCAATGTAACGTCATTGGATAGCACAACATGCTTGGAGAGGAATGCTAACTGCCAATTCTGTTGTGTCAGCTAACAGATGCCTGAGCTGGCTATCACTGTGTTGAGTGATGGGAGAGGAAGTGTAATCCTACCAAGAGAGAGAGCAAGGCCAGTTGTGCTTTCCTAGGCCGCTGGCCACTTGAGATCTGATCATGATAGGGCCAACACTAAGGCAATATTTTTGTTTTTAATGTTGGTGTTGAGAAAGAATATTCCATCAGTACACGTTCAGAAAAAGCAGCGAGTAGTCAAAGCATGTAAAACGCTGTTTGAGCCAGCCCTGTTATTCAGAGACTGGTTGATTAGAGCAAAGTGGTTTTCCTGTGGGGTAGGCTTGTTTTAGACAAAATCAGAGGCGGACAGCATGTAGGGCTGAACCACTCACCACCACTGGGTTGTTGACGTTGCCAGGGAGATGACACTTTCAATCACTATGTGACCTACAGTTTTCAGATTTTTTCGGAGCATTTAACTTTAATAACATTCCTTCATTCTCTGTAGCCACTTGCATACTAGGGTCTTAGATACCCAGAGCCTATCAAGGTCAAAGTCGAAGTGAGTTTTGTCATCGCAACCATATACAAGTATACAGAGAAACGAAATGGCGAAGCACAGGTTCCACAGTGTACATATAGTGCAGCAGACATAAGACATTGTGCTAGATAAGAGTGATATGTAACCTGTCCTGAGTGTGTGGACCGCTCTCTGTGCATTGTACATAATTAAAACAAAACGTGCAATGTTTGTAAAAAATGTGGCCCCCAACCTTTTTTGCACCGTGGACCAGTTTCGTGTAAAACAATATTTTCACAGACTAGTATAGGTACAACTAAACACAAAGTGCGTTTGTTTTTTTATTCATTTTTGTTAGCTTGCGGGCTAAATTATGATGTAACCTATAACTTGCTTTATGTCTATGTATCTGATTATACATTTTAATTAGCTTTTTAAATTTTATCTTGATTTTTCCAATCTTTTGCGTATTTTCTGGATTCGGACTTCAGGATTTGTTTTATTGATTGTAAAGCACTTTGGGTGGCATTCCTTTATATGAAAGGTACTATACAAATAAAGATGTATTATTATTATTATTATTATTATTATTATTATTATTATTATCACTTAACCGAGACAAGCATTTTTTTTTCAAAATTTCAGACTCTGATAATCAATAAAATATTTTATTCTGTCTTTCTGTGCGACCCGATACCAAATGATTCATGTTTCGGGACCAATCCTGTAAGGATTGTGCAAACAGAATAACCAGCATAGAGAACTTGGGTCAATAGGCATGGGGCAGACACACCCTGGACGGGATGCCAGCACACACCAATTTAGAATCCCCAAGTCACATATAACACATGGGAAACCAGAGACCCCAGAGGAAACCCACGCCGCCACAAGGAAAACATGCAAACTCTGCACACACAAGGCCAGGACCTGGATTACAACCCCCAACCTTGGATGTGTTAGGCATCAGTGCTATCCACTGCACAACCATGGGGCCCTTTATACGCTATACAGTGTATAGTGTATTCACTCTATTTTCTGTGGCTGAAGTGTATCTACTCTATTCTGTGTGAACTCCCTGGATGTGCAAAAAGCTTTCCTCTGCACACATCTGGCCGCACTGTTGGGGCTGAAAAGTTCACCTGCCTTCTCCTGTTTGATGCTGGCCCCCAAAACAGTGCTCTACCACCACTGAGTTTTTAGGAGCCCACTTTTAAGCACTTTCTACTGGTAGCGCTGATCAATATTTCAGCCAGATAGGCCTCTGCAGAGGCCTTTTTATGATGGATGTTGGAGTGTGTGCGGGATCTTTGCTGCGTATGTATGTGTGTACGGCTGGAGACTGATGACAAATCTCCTCTCTACAAACCCACACATCACAGTAACCAGGAGAGATAATATTTAGACAAATCACAACAGGCCACCTGCAAGCAGAGCCCTGTGCGTCTGTATGTGTGTGAGAGAGATTGGGATAAGCAAGAGATACAGAAAAAAGAAAAAGATAGAGAGAGAGAAAATAGATGCATTAATTTATGAAAGCTCTGGGACTGTGGGAGTATTTTTCATTCACATTTACTCTTAACTCTCCCTCAGTGAGTGCACTGGGTTGGAGGAAGGCATGGAGGTGGCTCTTCCACAGTCATTTCCCCATGGCCCAAACCAGTAGTTAATATTCAAAGAGTGACATTTTTGTAATCTGTAATTTAACAATAATTTTAACATATCCTCCCCTGTTACTGCTGACCATGACAAAAGCTTATAGAGGTACTATATGTTTTTGCTGTCAGTGAATCACAAACACACACACACACACACACACACACACACACACACACACACACACACACACACTCCCCCGTTCATACATTCACATATATACCAGGTCCCAAGGTTTCCCAGCAGAACATTGCCCAGTGCCTCCGACAACTTGCCTTCTTTCAATGGTGCATCCTGGATGCCATCTCTTCCCCATATAAAATATATGCATATAAAATAAGTATATTTTATTCTATATAGTATATAGGTATTCTATAAATTAGTAACCAAAAACTATTTTATCATTTCAGAACATGGAGTTTCCATAAACAAAACCTAGCACTAGCAACTTGTTTGGTTACTACTGTTTTCCTTTGGTTTTCCTACAGAGTGAGGACTTTTTTTTATTTATTCGGAAAATGTACACGGATAAACAAACCTCTACTTATCTAGACTGTACCAGAATCTCTATAGGCTCCCTGTCAACTCACATCTGAATGATGGTGACATCATCAGCCTGTGTCCTCACATCCCCGGCTACGAGTATTCTCGGGTCCAACAGGTTTGAGGATGATGCAATTAACACGGGGCCTCATGACACCAGTCATTTCTATGAAACCAAGAATACACAATAAAGGGCCATCATTTGACATTTTTTCATGCTCGTATTTATTTCTAGTTATTTTACTTTTCCCACTAAACTCACACGCCCAGTAACTACTCACTCTTCCAGCATTCACTGTTTCCAATGAAACATCACATTATGCTGGTTCCCATCAGAACAGCTCTGAGGCATCAAGGCATGGACTCCACAAAGTGTGCTGGCGGTGGCCTAGTGGGTTGTGTACTTGCCTCTGGTCATGAGTTTGAATCCTACCTTCAGCATACCACAGGCTCCAGGGAGGCTGTCCCCTTTAGTTAGGGAATGGAAGTCACGAAATGCTGTAAATGTGTGGTATCTGGCACGTTAACAACAGATCCTTTAGGTCCTATAAATAGTCCATAGTCCATAGATCAGATTAGATTGTCCGACACTTCTCAGTCATCCTGGTGACTTCTCATTCCCAGGTAAATAACACACACACACCTGCCACCTTTTTCCTTTCAAGTCAAGTCGATTTGATTGTCATTTCTACCATATGCACAGTACATAGTAAAACTGAAACAATGTTTCTCCAGGACCATGGTGCAACACAAGAGCAGAACAGAACAAGAGCAACAATACCCCTAAACGAGACAGGACAAGACAATGTATAGTGTAAATGACAATGGCTACATTGAGGATAAGTACAGTATTTGACCAATACTTTGCTCCCTGGTCCAGTTCTAATGACTGTGTGTCCATTGTAGGTGCTGTCAGCAGTTGCCAGGGTCTGCAAGCTGTGATGCACGGTGTTCTGGCATTGTTCTGTCAAAGCCAGCATGAACTTTTCCAACAGTTTGTGCTACAGTAGCTTTTCTATGGGATCGGACCAGACAGGCTAGCCTTCCTGAATTTATCAGTCAGCTTTGGGTCCTGTTGCTGGTTCATGGGTTGTCCTTCTTTGGACCACATTTGGGAGGTATTAACCACTGCATACTGCGATCGCCTCGCAACATGTGTCGTTTTGAAGATGCTCTGACCCAATCGTCCAGCCATCATAATTTGGCTCATGCCAAGGACGCTCAGGTCCCTACAGATGTTCATTTTTCCTGCCACAAACACATCAGCTTCATGTACTAACTTTTCACTTGCTGTCCAGTATATCCAACCCCTTGACAGGTGCCATTGTAACAAGATATTTAATGTTACTCACTTAACTTTTAATGTTGCAGCTAATTGGTGTTTGTATAGGAAAACTGAAGTTCAGTTTAGTACAAAAAAAAAAACACTTCAAAAGCTCTACAGTAATAACACAACAAAAAATTTCAACATCACTAGATGTTTAAATGTGTTCATAGCTGGAACAGCACTACCATGATTAATTCAAAACTGGTTGTTTTCACAGCTTAATGGAATTGCTTTCATGTATACACTGAATTATATGCGGAGCAATCCCTTGTACAATGTTTTAATCAAATAATATCTACATAGTATATAAAAGAAATACTGGTTTTCCAAGAATTGGGGCCTTTAGCACAGCTGAGAAAATTCTGGAAGTGAACTGTAAATGTGTGATGCTGGTGCAGAAGCAGGTGCCGCTGGTCTGAGGCCATGAGCAGAGGGAACATGAGTTCATCAACCCTGCAGTAAATGCCATAATTGCTTAATGAGCACTAATTCCTGCTGTCATTTCCTCAGGGCTGATGATGGGCTGACAGGACCCAGAAACAGAAACTGTCACTCACTTCTGCTCGCTCTCTTACACACCCCCCCCTTTAGTATAGGAAAGACACAGGCCACCTAACACATCGCATATACTTAGCAAAGCCTCTGGCCAGGACAACATGCCAGGCTGTTTAAGAATATAGCATTATAACGTTAAAACCACTTGCCTATCACTGTTTAGCTCCCCCTTGTGCTGCCAAAACAGCTCTGACCTGTCAGGACATGGACTCCACAAGACCTCTGAAGGTGTACTATGGTGTTTAGCACCATCACATCAGCAGTAGATCCTTCAAGACTAGTTAATTGGGAGGTGAGACCTCTTTATCATGTTCCTCACTATTCCTGTACAATTTTTGGACTATCTTCTCCAAGGGGAACTGCTGCCCATCTGTCCAGTCTGACTGATCACCATCGGTGTTCCAGGTCACCCCCTTATCCCAGATCTGCAATCGCTGGAGTCCCAAGTGTCCCACTTGCTCAACTGTACTCGACTAGTTTGGCTGCTTTAGACTTCCCATGTGCTCCTCCCCCATCCAAGGGCAACTGCTGTTCAAACGTTCCTGTGGAGATCATTGTTCTTCTTGTAGACAAGAGACTCGAACTACTCTTAACTCTAACAAAAATGACCTTTACTGACTGCCAACTGTTCAGCAGTCTGTACACCAAGGCCTTCTATTGTTAGTTATCTCTTTAGAGACTCACTTTGCCACTCTCTGGGTTGACCAGGGTCGGACCAGGTGTTTCCCATTTTGAGCCTCGGTTCCTCCCGAGGTCTATTCCTCCAGCTTTAGGGAGTTTTTCCTCTCCTCTGTTGCCCTTGCCTTGCTCACTAGGGGCTTGGACCTGAACTCTGTAAAGCTGCTTTGTGACAATATTGGTTGTCACGGTTTTATTTATAAAAATAAAAAACAAAAACAAATATAGATTTTTACTGCATAGCCGCAATTGTTGAAAGAAGCCACTGCTATTACCATCAAGAGGTTTACTTGGTCTGCAGCAATGTTTAGGAAGATGGTACATGCCAAAATAAAAGCCACATGAATCCACATGCCATCACTTCCCCAGGGAGGCATCCAGTTTTCCAAATGATTTAAAAGGAAATGCGATTCATCAGACAAGGCCACCTTCTTCTAGTACTTCATGGTCCAGGTCTGATGCTCACCTGCCATGCTTTCAGCAGTGAACAAGGAACAGCATGTGCACTCTATGGGATCAATCCCATACACAGAAAGCTGTGTGTTCTGACATCTTTACATCATAGCCAGCGTTAACTGTAAATTTATACCGCAATTCTGTTTGATCGGAACAGACAGGCTAGCATTCGCGCCCCTCAAAAAATCAATAAACTCTGTTTAGCCCATTAGCCTGTCGCCAGTCCATTGCTGTGTTTTCTTGGATCACTTTTGGTACAAACCACTGCATATCAGGAACACAGAGGTACTGTTTTCAATCCATTGCAATGTGAGCTATTGGAAAAATGGCTCAGATCCTTAAGACTTATCTATTTTCCTGCTTTCAACACACCAACTTTAAGGTCTGAGTGTTTACTTGCTGTCTAATATGTTCCACCCTTTGACCATAGTAGTGAGGTTGTTATTCACCTGATGATAGTTTTACATGTATATACCCACCCCCCCTCTTACAAACACACACACAAATAAAAACACACCAAATACTATAGTACCAATTGTTTAATGTAAACAGAAACAGTACATATACAGCACAGAACTGTAATCTTTCCTTTTAAGGCTAAAAGCAGCACTGACTACTGAAGCACTGATTACACAGGAAAGCCAGAGCAAAGATTGTACACATTTTGGCAAATTCCACACAGAACAAATCAAACTACAAAGCAATCAAACGCAGAAACAGTCAGGTCCTGGTACATGGCATCAGGCAGCTGAAGCCTGCTGATCTGGTATCAGTCCTACCCTTGTCCTTCTAGCAGACCATGTGGATATGAAAGGTGAGAACAGAGCCAGGGACATAAAGAGCCTAGTTAAAGGAATCAGCTACAGAACCAGCGCCACAAACTCATATGCACTGCAAACTGCGAACACAATCAAAGCACTAAGAGGTGCCCAAGCCACAGTGCTGTTTGCTTATACTACAATGGCAGAAAATTATCAAAATCACACACACAAAAACATGGTTCTGCTGAAACTTGGAGCAACCCTGAATGAATGATGCAGAATAAAGCACCGTATCAATTTGCCAATGGAAGGCAAAAGTGGGATTGCAAAAAAAGAAAGAAAAAGAAAAAAAGCAGGGTACATTTTGAGATGCAGACCTAATACACACAATCGACAATCAACAGAACCATCATGCTAACAGACCTAACAATGAATGGAAGTTAGTATGGCTGCTCTAATAATACTAATGAGCAGCTACTCACTTTCATTCATTATAAGAAACATTGGCTTTTATTTTACATCTATTCCTTTAAAAGAAAAATGAATCAAAGAGACTAAAGAAAAGGGGGTAAAAAAAAAAAAAGAAAAACCTTGTACAAAAAACAGGGGAACCCAGGACAAGCCACAAGAAGGAGACAAATACCTTAGGACACCTAGGACATGGCTATAAATAAACATGGCGGTTGCACCAGTAGGCCACAAGTACTCTTTCAGAAAAAAAGAAAAATGGAAGGAAAAATGCCATCTCCACCAAGCAGAAAGGCATTTTTCTGTCTTCTTAGATGATCTGTGAACTGCAAGAATGTTTGGGAGACCTTTTCGGTCTCAGAATGGCTCAATTGCAATCCCATCAAAAATGAACTGCTTTTATAAGAAAATAAAAAAAGAGTCGTTTTGCTTTTGAATCAAGCTGTACTGTTGAAACTCTGTACTCGGGCATTTTTCAACCTAATGTCTATCTTCTACATCTGTAGCATATGATAGATGACCATGGACATCAATGGCAACGCATGTTCCTGTTACTGGGTAAATGGCAAACAAATTGGTTAACTCTAAATACGCTTATAACAGAAGCCTTTGAGCAGTTGTTGAATTCTTATAGTAAACCATTTTCGTAGAACGCTCTGCAATTCTTCAGTCAAAGGTATTTGTAGCAGTCGATCTGTATAATTTATTTCAGAGATGGGACTAGTTTTCTAGAGGTAACAGTGGGGTAGCTGGAGTCCTCAAGGGCCTATTGAGGATGGATACCAGAAAATCTTTACAGTGTAAATTTCAACGTTAGTAAGAAATTGTCTTCAGCCATAAGACCTGCACTGTACAGCATAACAGTTCGTTTCAAAGTGACATTGTATAAACATGTACTGCAAATGTTTATTCACAGAAGTCAGCAAATGCTCAGTGGACTCTATTGTGAGTTTTGCATCTTCTTCTCAATATGACAATTAATGCGGCAGATAGAGATTATGTTGGAAAATGCTGCTAAAATATTCCTCTCAAATCACTCAACCTGAGTCAAGCTTTTCTTTATTGTGGCACAAGTTTGTGGATATGGTTTAGGATGCAGTATGATGTACTGTGAGCTATAAAACAATAAAAACTTCACCACTACAGGTAGCCATTTCTGACAACACCAAGAGTGGTTTGAACAAAGCAGTTCTTTTTTTTATAGCTCACAGCAAATCACACTGGGTCCTAAACCATAAATCCACAACTCTGTAGAACTGGATGTGATTTTATTGGGTTGAGAGACATTTTGGGGATGTATTTACAGACAGATTTGGGTGACTGTTGACTATTTGCTATATTATATAGTTATATATTTACTATTATACATTTCTACTATAATAATACAAATTATCCTATTCCTTTAGAATCAGGGACTATTCAACATCATAAACTATTTCAATATTTTCAAATTCAAGGTGAGGACTGACCAGAGGGATCAGCTATAATTTCTCCTATTGGACGGAACTAAGTTCTGGAGTTATCTGGCTAACTGAGAAATCCTGCTTTGTGAAATACCACCAGTTGGTCAGCGAGAATGTGTTCATAACACATTTGAGCAAATCTGAAATGACAAGATGGGCCATTGTAATGTGATAGACACTGGGTACTGGCTGACTTACAATCATTTCTAATAAATTCAATGGTGCTATGATTTTAAGAAGCTGTAGCAATGAAGAAGGAGCCAAAATGTGACCCTGAAAATGGAAATATTTCCACATAAGACTACAGTCAAATTACCTGACGAAATACACATTCAAGCTTTCACAGCTCCAATCACTTTGTTCACATCATTATTGCGTGTAAACAAGAAGATCATAAGAAAACGATTTCAAGAATTAATGAACAGCAAAACTCCAGGCCGAACAGTTTCAACCAAACATCACAGTGTGGTTTTAAATCAAACGTATGCACATGGAAGCAAAAGAGTATCAGAAGTTTAAACAATCATTAGGTCAAAATGGAATCAGATTCTTTACACATTCAGGAAAAGCCAAAGCATAAGTGACTTCTTTATCAAATGAAGTCTAAGCATTTATTCTGCAATATTCTGTAATGCAGCATGTTATCCTTACGCCTCATCAGTTTGACAGAATTCACGCTTTTGTGTTTTCCTCCAACGATGTTTGCACACTGCAACACCCAGCATGCATAATGCAAATGCATTATACCACTGGGGAAACCACTGGGAAACTCTCCAATGCTGGTGTACCCACTAATGTTGAAGCTAATAGGTACAGATGTGATAAACACTTTCCTAGCAGAAATGACAGCTACCTGTGCATAACATTTTATTCAGCCTGCCCTGTAGTTTCCCAAAGCCCTTGTAGTTTTTCCAAAGTCCCTTCTACAACAAGATACATAATAAGGATTTTCTAGTGTTTAAAACATATCAAAGAGACAAGATAGGTAGAAGGAGCACCATGGTAAGAGGAGAGCTGGCAACGGATAAAGCAATGAAAACATTTTTCATTTTTGTCAAAAAGCAACACCACGTGGACAAAAGTATTGGGACAGACCTCTTATTTATTAAATACAGGTGGTCGCTTACTTCCAGTGAAGGGCAGTCTTAATGCTTTCACATACCAAGACATTTTGGACAACACCATACTTCCAAATTTGTGGACACATTTTGAGGAAGAACATTTTCTATTCCAACATGACTGTGCCCCAGTGCACAGGTCCATAAAGGCATGGTGGGATGAGTTTGGTGTGGAAGAACTGTGACCTCAACCCCATCCAACACCTTTATGATGAAGTGTAAGGGAGATAACACATTAGGTCTTCTCATTGGTGTCATTGTCAGATGTCCCAATACTTTTGTCCATATAGTGTACTTAAAATGTTAAAATGATCCAACTGATTTTAAAAAGCTGGATGTACGTTTAAGCTTAGACTACTTTCACTACAGAACCCTACCACATTATATATGTTTTAAATCTTGGTTTAATCAGTGTCAAACAGGAAAAACAGGGTTACCAAACTCTTCCTTTAGGCTTGCACCATTCTGTTCCCTGCTCCAGCATGCGATAGACCTCACACAACTTCAGCACTGCATCCCTACAGGATTTGAGTTGGAGAAGACATCTTCTTGTTCTTTACTAGAAATAAATACTGGCTTTTAAATATAGCATTACTCCACAACACCTCTGCAGTAGTTCTGATAAGTAATACAGCAGCAACAGCATTCTCTCCAAACTGGAACCGAGAAATGATTCGTGAAAAAAACCTGGTCACTTATAGCGATGCGCTCTAGGGCAGCCCAACTATCTCAGACACAGACAAATCGCATAGTCAATCTTGCACAATTTTACTAGGATAAAATTATATGTCCCGTTTTTTTAGAGCTGATATCACTCTTGCTTGAAATTGTATGTTGGGCAGGAAGAGCTGCAAAAAAAGTGCTTATTTCCTCTGAAAATTGCTCCTCTCTTAGCACTATCTACATTGTTCCTCCTTGGGGCTGTTTACAGAGGCATTCTTTTTATAGTTTCCTCATACAGAGAAAATCATGGCATGTCCAAGCATATTGTTCATACATGGCATGTCCAAGCATATAGCCATACGCGGAAGTGATGGGAGTCTCCACGAACCTTGCTGTGTAACGCATCATTCAACTAGCAGGAGGAGTCTGAACACTCCACCATAATAAAAGTACTCTAACAAAAAGCCATTTTTGTTCTGCATAACAACTCAACACCTTTCCACAAGGATTGTTAAGGAGAGGTTATTGTTTCTAAAGTGATAGTTCAGGGAAAAATAGCACAATTTTCATTTTAGCCCAAATGCAACAAGTTCACATTTTTGTTTCAGCCCAATTTTAGACTAAAGCAGGTGATTCAGTGTCAGAAGCAGACGCATCCAAAACTAATTCTAAGCCAGGCATTTGAACCTCTATTGGCAGGAAATTAATCATGTATGAATCTCAGCTGAAAAGGGTGCTAGTGTCCACACCCGTATACAGGATTATTGATTTATTTACTTATTTTTTCAATTTCCAATTAGGAGTTAGTGTGGTTTTGCCTGTTTCATTTGTAATTGTACGATTAAATAACAACCATCTCTTCATTCTGGTTTGAAGAATTGTTTTTTTTGGAAAAAGCTCTTCCTGGTGCCTCCAATGCCGTGCACACTGCGACCACAACAACGCCGCTTCCACAGAGTACTTCACTCAGTGCTTTTCTGAACAGTTAAACTTTTTTCTACTTTTGAAAGTGTTTCACTTCGCCATTAAAAAAGCACTGCCAGTAGTTTTTGGCTATTTTTCACCTGTTTCTTATATATCTGAGACTAAATATATGCACTTGTATATGCATCATCACACATCAAATTCAGTCCGAATGATTCGCTCCTACCGGCCATTGGGTAAAATCGAGAAATGTTTCATTCTCTGCTGAAGACTTAACTTGCCTTAAAAAGGAGTGTATTATTTTTATGCAAAATAATAATTTGGTCTACACAAAAATTTTAAGCCAACCAGTGCTTGGACAAGCCTAGAAACCGAACTGGGTGGGCAGCCACAAGGGTCTGCCACCGTGATGCCCCTGGTCAGAAATAGGGGTGCTATGATCCACAAATCTCACAATACTATTTGTAATTTTATGTAATTTGAACCAAAGTATGACACACTCAATAAAGAAGCAAAAAATGAGAAAGAAAGAAAGAAAGAAAGCAAGCAAGCATTGTTCTTTTAGCTTATTTTTGGATCAAAGATTAATTCTGAAGACAAACATGATCTGTCAAACTGTGAGAAATGTGGCATTGTACATGATCTCAACTGCATTGCAGGGAACAGTGGAAATAGCAGAAAATCAAAATGAATATTTGACAAATATTTTAATTCCAAGTCAGTTTTTACCACATATGGTATCGTAATCCCTGCATGTAAATTAACATGTGCTTCATAACACCCCTACTCAGAAGCCAGTTAGGCAACTTTATAATTGAGGAAAATCATTAAATTATCTGAATTTTTTTGGTGAACTATCACTTTAAAACGTGAACCAGTTCATAAATATGAAAATGACAAACACAATTAAATGAAAAAAGACCTTTCCAGTATTAAAACACAACATACATTGCAAATGCTTCAAAGGCATTGTAACAGTTGTTCTACACTAATGACAGTGGCACATAACACCACTGTCAAATCAAAAAAGTTCAATTTCTGTTTGAAATACCCTTTACATTGTGTTAACATTTTAAGATGATGGTACCAACAAATACTAGTCAAGATTAAAAGGTTACATTACAGTGCACAGAAAATAAAAACAGATGTTCCTTCTCCTGTAACATTTTCACTTTGATTTGTCAAGACAGCAGTGTGTGCAGAACTATAGATAAACTACAGCCTATTACTCACAGTTTTCAACCTTCATTCCACCCCTCTATCTCTTGGCTGAAGCAAGACCAATAAAACAGAATCGCTTTTAACCAAGCCTGACTGTGCTCTATTCACATACACTCCATTCACTTCAATAATTAAAGCAGAAACACATTAATTATTAAACCTATCAATGGGATTAGAAAACTGATTGCTTAGTTATTTTAGGTGAACCGAGCCCTCTATAAAACCTTGTCAAAAGTTCATTTGAATTTTGAATACAAATTTGAGAATAATGCATAGTAATATCATTGCTGTCCAAAGAAATTTATATTTGATGTTTTAAATACATTTTTTCTACATCATTTGGACGCAGCAGTTGCTTCTTACATTGGGTGAAACATATACGATGAATGAACCAATTCAAATGCCCCAAAATGATAAAGACTATGTACTTACATTAGAAGTAAAGCATTTTTTTGTCTTCTGTAAAGTTTTTTGGACAGCGGGAACACATGATGACATTCAATTTAATCTTTATATGCTAATAAAAAATGAACTGCATTAAATCTATATGAGCAAGTGGCATCATATCCTTATGCTTTTAAATGTACCATGCCTTTCTACTTTGGGTTAAATAGTCAAGGAGTAATAGCTACATTCTAAAAATATATCTGGCACTCTTGTGTGCTTTTAGAAGCTGGTTTAAGTTGTCTTATGCTGCTTTCAAGTGCAAATCGAGGAGATATTTGTTCATCTGAATGGTTGCAATGATGAGGATCCTATGGAAAGTAAGCAAATAAACATCAGCAGTGTTTTTTCAACTGATTTTGGCCTATGTGGGCACTTTTGAACCCAAACATAGCAATAATAAAGTATGGGTTCTGTACATACATTTTTGAGCAGGTAGCACTGCTGCTAGAAAAGAGATGAGGTAAGTCTCTAACCAGTAAAGTTTTGCATATGGCTGCAAAATTCAAGATGTAAAGGTTAAAACGTAAAAAATTGAAATTGTAACTAACATTCTGCAAATATGCCTCATATTAAGAACTGCAATGCAGCATGTTTAGTTACAAAACAAATTTGATGAAAATTGGTAGAGTAATGATGAAGTTATTGCCAATTTCATTTGTCTACAAATGGATAATGGACATAACAATATGGAAGACAACAACAATGTAGCATCTATGTACATAAATCTATGTGTACATCCATGTTCAAAAAACCTAATAAACTACGAAAAACGCTAAACTGATTGTAGTTTACAGCTTGCATGACTATGCAGAAGAGAAGGCAGTTGATGGAAATGATGATTAATATGATCGTTTTTATATTTTTGGGTCGTAATTTAGATAGAACTTCTCCATTTACCAAAGCAATGTGTAATTACTTTCCATAGGTGGACCTCTTTAATTGGCTATGATGAAAATAGCATTGATGACTAACTTGGCCAAGTTCTTCCCCCAGCTTCAAAGGTGGTTTGTGTGTAGCCTTATTGTGGGAAAGACATTTTTTCCATTAAAACCAAGAGCACTTGAAAGCAGCAGTGCTTTTTACATTGATCTGGAATCCGTTTTGAGTATTCTCCAAAAATTACTGAACGCTAGGTAGGAGACACTGTTCCTAGACCAGTTAAAAATGACAACTCTGACTAGTTTTAGGGCATAAACAAACAGAAAGCAGAATGTTTGAGCTGCATCTCCCACATACATATAGTTTGCATTACAGTCTCAGTAGTTTTTTCACAACTTGTGATTCATTCTCTAAAAATCTATAATTAACATTTCATCATGGTTTGAAGGTGTCTACTTTGCAACATCACCTCAGTAGTTGATTCTAAAAAAAAATGAGTACCCTCATTTTAATCTTTATCTTCTTTTTGTGCAATATATGGGGGCTTCACATGGAGCCAGGCCACCTTCAGAAAGTAGGACGTTGTCCTTGATTAGTAATATTCACAGACATGCATGAGTGTAGGCCAAAACCCCGCTCAGCCTGGTGTGTTTCAGCCTCTTAATTATGGGCCAACAGATATGTACCGCTGCAACTCATCAGAAATGACCCTGGATGGCTGCCGCAGTTTACTACAGCACTGCAGTAACAGCTGTGATGACGCCTCCTGAGATGAATGGAGCCAACTATACTTCTGTGGTCCAAGTCAAATATGCAATAAAGAAAAAAATAAGTAAAATACACACGCCACACACACAAACACACCCACACACACAAATGGAAACCCAAAGTCTGCAAAACAAAATCATCCGTAGTATGAAAAAAAGAGGAGTGATTGCTCCATTTCAAATAAAATGAAGGAGCGCGAGGAGATTATATAAAAAAACCCCAAACGCAATAAAAACATTTTTCATAAAGTGGCTGAGAAATTGTTCCACTTCCTTTTCGTCTAATCAAGTTTGATCAAGTTTCATAAAAACTTCAGAGATGGTGTCTAAGCGGTCTTCATCAGCGCAAATGACCTAAAGAAGCAGGGGAGGTTTGTTCAGGATCTCCTTTTTCTGTCCGTCGTATGTCCCAGCGGAGTGGACAACTCCCTCAGTCTGACTAACAGAACAGGAGACTAAAGAAATGCCTCTAGACCGAGGGAGACATGTTTGTGTGTAGGAGTCATCAGTGAGTCAAGAAGTTCTTATCTTTTATAGTGGCTGGGAGCATCTGCAAACATGTATTTGAGTCTGTAGGCTTCAGCCAGGAGTAAGCCCACCTCCTCGTTGCCCCAGTGTATTGTGGGTAAGTTCTGCAAAAGCATTAGCAGGCCCTGAAAGAGATTGGACAGGTATTTTTCACAAGATGAAACAGTAGCAGAGAGAACAATAGATATATGTGTATTTTAAATCTATATCTATATATACACATATACAGTAATCCCCTAGTTTTCCGCGGATCAAGAGTCACAGATTCAGTCACACGCTGATTTTTTTTGAGAACCGACACGGAAACTGCAAATATCCTGCGCCATTTATTGCTTTTTTGTGGCAACAAATATATATATTTTTTAACAATTTCCTCCGGGATAAATAAAGTTTTCTGATTCTGATTCTGATTTTTCTTTTCACACAAGGGGACTCTGTAGCCGACCTGGAAGCACTTTTTTAGAAGCGCGCACTCAGACACTTCAAACTCCACAGTTCAGTAGAACTCCCGGAGACCTTTCCAACAAGCCCTCATTTGTATTTTTAGCCAGAGTAGATCAGGTTTCATTCTCCGAAAACCATTCACCTCCCCGTGGTGTCCCAATACTTTTGTCCCGCAGCCTCTTGAATTGCGTATCTCGGCAGGGAATTTAAATTCGAATATGGGTTTACCTTTACATTTTCTTTAAGGGTAATGCAGAGTAATGCATTTAATGACTAACATTTACACTATAAAAATAGGCAGTTTTTTCACTATACATGGGTGCTCTTGGAACTTAACCCCACTGCGGATCGGCAGTCGTGGCTTCAGTCTGTCACAGATTTTTTCTGAGAACCCAACTAATAATTTTTTTTTTTTTTTTTTTTTTTTTTTGCTTTTGTTGTGTGGGGGCGTCATCCCAGACATCACAGCTTTTTTTGTGGCAATTTTTCATGCATTTTAGTGCTAAATTATTACAAAAAAATTATTTACTAATTTTGTAACATAAATATTAACGTCAATTCAGCTACATATCCATATAAAATATACATTTTTTTGGTACTGTCCAGAGAACACAAAGAAAGGGCATCATGGGGTGGTGAATATGCTCAGAGATTGAAAGAAGCCAATCTGTGAATGCTATTTATTTCTCCTTGCTGCAGTACGAATACTGGTTTACCTTCACATTTTCTTTAAGGGTAAAGTATTTTAGGAGCATATTTGGGGGCATATGTATGGTTTACACCATAAAAATAGGCATTTTTTACCACGTTTTTTCACTAAATTGGTACTTTTTTCACTACTCTTGGTACTGCATAGATCTATATATATACTAGGGGTGGGTGAAATGACGATATGAGATTGTGAAGACAATTTATATAATGACGATCTGCCAAAGCACCAAGATCATAGTATTGTCTATATCGGGGTTCGGCAACCTGGAGAATATAATAAGTTAACACTAGAGTGGTGGCTAACTGGCTGTACCTATAACGGCTGCGTGTGTGAACTGTCGCAGTGCCCAGTTTCGCATCAAGGCGCTTCCTGATGCGACGCTGCTGCAGTATGTTCGGGCGTTTAGTCCTGCAACCTGCCGGCAAACATCCACGCAAGCTTCAGCCAGCAGACCCAGCAAATGTCCAGTGGACTTTAGACCCAGAGCCCGTTGTACAGCGCCTGTCGCTATATCAGAATCAGAATCTCGTTAATTGGATGAGTATGTGAGCGACACATACAAGGAATTCGATTTCGGTCAAGGGTGTCTCTCAAGCACAACAGTATAAAACAACAATATGTAAAAATACATGTGTACATGTGCCCACACCATACCAATATGTCACTCACAGAGCATGCTCGCTGCTCCAATAGCTAATAGATCCAATTCTGATTAAATTACTTCAATTGAGGCCGTCAACCGTTCTGGTTTGTTTTATTTTTCATTGTTTTTATTGTAATCCATTACAATACAATGATGTTTAATGAGTACTAAATGTTCAAAATGTTTTCTTTGAATAAATAATTTCACAAACAACACACTAGCATAGTTTTTATACATAGCATAAAAGTAAAAAAACAATATATGCAGTGCTATCATAGATGTCAAAAAGGATTTGGGGCTCCTGGTGTTTTCTCTTTTGTGGAAACCGGGTCCAAATGGCTCTTTGAATGCTAAAGGTTGCAACCCCTGGTCTATATAGACTACAATCTACATATTGCGGTTCTGATAAATGCTTAAAAACGATGCTGGAAAACCATGTTCCTAAGTTGATGTTATTTTATAATCACATTTTAGACACAGTATTGCACTTTATGTCATGTTAAAATAGCTGTGTTGAACAATTCAGTACATTTAAGAATTGCAAAGGTTGTCATTTTTATTGTTTACCATTTTAAAATGTTTTTGTCCTCGTTGATTTGTCGTTCTGAAGTAACATTCATTATTTATTTAGCTATTGGCAAGGAAAATAGTTTAGTTGTACTGTTGTTGCAGAATAGTAAAAAAATCTATAGTTACAAATCAATAGAAAACTGTGATAAAATCGAAATTGCGATTTAACTGTAAAATAAATGTTACAGTTCAATGTTTCAAATTCAGTGTTTCAAAGTTTCAGTGTCAGAAAAGAGATAAGCTGTATCAAGCTGTCTCTGTGGAGTACAGGATACTGCATAGTTAACAAACCTCAGTCAATGGACCAGTCCAGCAGAGAGTACAGAGAGTTCAGAGAATTTCTAACTCAACAGCATTCTCTTAACAATTCTCATTCTCAGCCCAAATAGACTTTTTAATGCAAACGCTGTTATGCTCTCCTTCAAAATGAATTTTTAATAAGCTTCTATACATAATCGAGCATGATGGCAATGTAAAGGTCTTTTAATGCCTGTGTTTGTTTTCATTAACCATCAGAGGGAGAGAGAGAGACAAAGAGAGAGAGAGAGAGAAAGAAAGAGAGTGAGACAGAGAGAGAGAGAGAGAGAGAGAGAAAAAGAGAAAGAGAAAGAGAAAGAAAGAGAGACCTTTATAAAGCGAATAGATGTAGGAATCAATGTAGAAAAGAATAGGAGAGACAGAGAGACAGGAAGGAAAGAATAAAAGGATTTTAAAAAATGGGACAGGTGGAGGGGGGAATGAAAGGAGGAGAAGAATGGAAGAAATTGAGAAAGAGAGGAAAGAATGAAAGGAGAACAATAAAGCGATGAGGGGGAAAAGCAGGAATAAAAGGAAACGTAGAATGAGAATAATGAAACAAGAAGAATGGGAGAGATGGAGAGAGGAAGAAATGAAAGGAAGAGGAGAACAGTTGGGTAGTTGGAGTCAGGGAATGAAAGGAAGAGAAGAATGGGAGACAAGAAAAGAGCAAGAAAGGACAGGAAAAGGAGAATGGAAGGATAGATAAAGAGGGATGAATAATAAGAAAATAAGAATGGGAGACAAGGAGAGCAATATGGGGGAAAGAAAGAACAGAGGATACAGAGATAGAGGAAGGAATTAAATAAGAGAAGAGAGTGTGTGTGTGTGTGTGTGTGTGTGTGTGTGTGTGTGTGTGTGTGTGTGTGTGTGGTTTGTTGGTCTCTGAGGTGGGCTGACCGTTGGTGTGTGAAATGCAGTTACAGTGAGGCTGCTCCACTGCAGGCCCAATTACTGCGATCGCCATGGAGTGTGTGACGGGCTGGATGAGGCAGCGCAGTGTGGAGCAGGACACGCGCGCAACACACACAGAGGCAGCCACAACATGCCCACACACACTTATTCAAAGCACTGAGCGCATCAGTGGGGATGTGTTTGTATATAAATGCACACGCTCACTCATTTACACTCCTTTTTATACAGTGTCAAGACGTGGTGTAATACATATGTCCCACACGGCGCACTATATTTCTGCAGTAAGTGTGTTAAAATACTACGCATTTTTTCAAATGTTTTATAAATACGGTAGAAATACAAATACGGTAAATATTTTTATGCTTTTGAAAACATATCTTGCTTAGAAATGTGTAAGCAAGATAAAAGTAACCATTGTATGAAAAGACTTGACTATGTCTAAACATTAACCTAACAATAGAAAAATGAGGCCATATTTCTATTTAACCACTCATGGGGCTAACTGATGCTGTGTGTGTGAACAAGGCAAAGCCAGGCTTGCAGTGCAGAATGCTCTCACTTACAAAAAAACATCCATTTGTCTATTTCATGACCGTTGTTAATAATGCTCAATAAACTAATCAGAGATTCCCAGCCGCATTCATCCAAAGCCTTGTGGTTTGGAATCAATATGAGACCTTGTGCAGCAAGTAAAAGTGATCAAAGACCAGAAGCATTTGCCTGGGAAATCACAAACGTGTGGACATGGACAGGACTAACGATCAGACCAGCGCTGTTTTTTTTTTTTGTTTTTTTTTTTCAAAACAGGTACCTTGGCCTTTTCTCAAGGAGGAAGAAGAAAAATGCAGACATAGCTGGTGGGAATAAGTAAATAGCACTTGTAAATTTAATCCCAAAAAGACAAAAATACCTGAAAGTCTGACATGGAAAGAATCTCTTTGCGCCACTTGATGAGGAAGGCTGCGCAGACGTACAGGTGGAAATGAGAGAAACCCTCTGACTCGGCCTGGAGAGACAGAAACACATTTCAGACTACAACTGCCTAATGGAAGACACTCCAACAAAAAGACAGTCCGAGGTCACAGTCACCTAACATGAATATGAAGAAAATGTCTGATCGAACGCGTTACACTTAACATCAAGGCCGGATTCTCAGTTCATTATGGCTGTTCAGTGGCAGCCTAATTAATCAGCTGAGGGAAAAGACTAATGTCAATTATGACCATCACCACCGCTGGTAATAAAAAAGACATTAAGACGGCCTTTTCTGTGTCTGAAGACTCCCCCTCCTGACCTGCCTACACACACACACACACCTAACATTCTCTCTGCCTGTGTGTGTGTTAGGTACAGTACAATACTTTCAGCCACTTGAGGTGAGGCACCTGGCTATAAGTGGCTTTGCTCTTGTTGTCCTGTTTGCTTTTAGTTTGCTTCTCTCTGAGCAGTGACAGAAAATGGGTGGGGGAGGGAGAAAAAAATGCAGGAGATAAAACAAGAGAAGCATTGTGCATCAAAGAGGAGAGAAGAGAAGAAGGTGAAAGAAAAAAGAAGGGAGAACAAGAGGAGATGAGACAGCGTAGCCCTAGCTCACAGTAGGAATGAACCTTAGACCAACCACCAGAGAATAAACTCACTCTCTAATGGAGCAGAAGCAAGGTAGAGACACTGTATCGCTCCAGCACACCAATGTGAATTTCCTTGTCTTCTTTCTTCCTGTGTCACTCTTTCTTTTGCTTTCTCTCTAGTCTGAGCTCTTTGTAGGACCTAATTGATCTACTGGGGCAGCCCCTTTGTATGCCAGCCCTAACATGCAATTACAAGGGAGAGAGAATAAAAGAGAGCAGAGATAAACGTCTTGACTCCATGCTTCACTGAGGACATAAAACCTTCCTCACCACCTCCTTCTGAGTAATAACTTGGCTGAACTCTAGCCATTTTTTATTGCTTAAATTACTGTTGTGATAATGACACTTTGGTTCAGAATGGACGCGTTTAGATTGTTCACCTAAACAAGTCCACTGCATGCCAACGTGTATTGGTCAACAGTAATTTAAGCAATAAAAAAAAAATACTTAAGCCTAGTAGAAAAGCATTTCCCAGATTCAGGGCTGTTCCCTCACTGACACAGGGATTCCAGGAAAATCCATTCATGTATTAATCCTATTATCTGGCAGATTATCTTCATACAGAATTTCTCTGCAACTGTGGAGACATGCTATAAGAGGGAGGCCATACCACAGGAGGCATGGCGATTAAGCTACTTTCTTTTTTTTTTCTCCTTCCTAAAGGTGAATGCTGCCCTACCCTCAGCCTTGGAAGACATACCTTTGCAGTTGCCAGCCCTCCAAACAGACTTTCACAAAAACAGCTAGAGAGAGCTTTGCTAGACTGGAAAACGTTCACCCTTGAAAAGTTCAATCTTTTATTTGAAGGTTTAAGAAGCTAGTAAATAAGATAACCTCTCATGTTTGCTCGCATACCAATTTGTTTCCTGTGGGTCTGTTTTTGCTATAGCACCATTTTGACAAACACCTACACAGAGCCAGTAGGCCCCACACACTGGCTACACAAGTTGCGCAGGCTGCCACAAAATATGCAAGACCCCCACCTCTCCCTTGTGCCAAAATGGATGCCAATGTTTTAATATGTTTATATAGGTGGTACACGTTAAAGTAGCATCTTTATGAATGACAAGACATGCACATGGCTGGCCATACGATGTAATAAAAACATTGTGTCTTACATTGCTCCATGGCCCAATTCTGAGGCTTATATGCCTGTTGTAGGTGCTTTCAGTGTTAGAATAGGCAATATTTGATTGGTCTGTGGCTACACAGCTCATACACTGCATTCTGGGATGTACTTTGTGTTCTGACATCTTTCTTTCCTGGCCAGAATAAAATCTTTTAGCAATTTGTGCTACAGTAGCTAATATTAAGGATCTGACAAGACGGACGAACTCCCCACGCTCATCAATGAGCCTGGCATATCCATGACCCTGTCACCAGTTCACTTATTACTTCTTTGGCTCACTTTTAGTAGGTACTAACTACTGCATCTTGAAAACACCCCACAAAATCTGTCATTTGGAGATGCTGAACCATTTGCCATGGAAATGTAACCCTTGTCAAACTGCACGGATCCTTACCCATTTTTCCTACTTCCAATAAATCAACTTCAAGAACGAACTGTTTACTTGCTGCCAAATATATCCCACATCTTCAATGGTGCCATTGTCAAGAGATATTTCACCTGTCCATGTAGTTTTAATCCATCATACTTCACGCACTTCGTTCACCTGTCAGTGGGTTTAATGCTGTGGCCGAAAAAAGGCACAATACTTTGTATTCCAAGACATAAAGAAAAGATGACCGTTTTGGCACATCTGTCACATTCCTTTAGACCTGTTACTAGTGCATTTCTAGCAAAGGTTGAAATATCCATATAAACCAGACAGGATAAGATTTTCAGGATTTTCTTAGTATGTCTCTTCGGTTTTATCTCTCCTTTACTCATCCTCCATACTGTTTTTGGTTTTGTCCTGGAGTAACTTGTGTTGTCATCTTGTGACCATTAGCTCGGACATACTTTTAGAGTATGGGTAAGAAGCACTGGTGATGACATTTGTAAAAGAAAAAACGAAATCTTATTTAGCAAAACTGACAATTTGGTTGTTCATTCTTGATTACTATATTATCATATTTAAGCAATTTAACCATCATTAGGAATGTAAGCTGAATGTGTGGGTTATTGGACAAGTCAGGTTAGGATAAAACGGTAAGGCTACTTTCAAACCAAGGCTCCTTCGACTCCCTAGAAAACGTTTTTGCCTTTTGTCCAAAACACACGTCAGGAGGCTGCGAACAAGATGTGAAAACTGGAAAATTAAAAAAGCAGAGAGACAGACATATAGGACACTGATAAAAGAGAATAATAAAAGATTTTTAGGACATAAGAATGAAAAGATGTCAGAACAGCCATCAGCAGCTCCAATCTCTTCAATAAAAAATGAACAGAGAAACTAGGCCTAAACTATTACCAACTGTGATGATTTTTCAGAGCTTTAAAACTTCATTTATATCAGTGTTATCAGTGATAACTAAACATTGTGTGTAGTTTTTTTTCCAGTTGGATGAAATTAACCAAATGAAATGAATCTAAGAGCCAATTATATTTTGAAGTGTAACGTTGATCACACTACAGCACAGAGATCATAGCAAACCACAGCCAAGATCAGGCCTCCCAATAAATTTTAGTGACTGCTTGCTTAGAGGCCATGAAACATTGGCAGCTGACATCTCAGCACTAAACTCTGGTGCCAATATGTCAGTTTGAAGCAACCAATGACCTCCACCATGATGTAAATCTCTAGAGCACAAATGACCTATTTATTTATCTCTTTAAAGGGAGAATGCTACACTTATTGTCACTTTTTAACTGTTCAATGGGAAATTGTGACTCATCCTGAGAACAACCAGGTTAGCCCAAACTGGAGCAAAGTATACACTAGTATTCAAAGATTTGACAACAGCCATGCAGTCAGAATGCAATGACTAAAATTTTATAGAGATAATACAGACTACAAAATATAAGCTCAAAGAGAGCGATAAATCTTTATTAGAAATTCTCATTGTTACCGCAGATAGTGAACAGTAGAAAGGTAAGAGCAGCAAAACATAAAGAGCTATACAACACAACAACTACAAAAAATATATACATTTGTATGTAAGTGCAACATGTGTATATATAACGTATGTATGTGTATATATTATATATACACATATTATAATTGCGTTGCTCACAAATACTGAATTCAGTGATTGGCATGTAGGATTTATGTACCTGGTAGGTGTCCCACAAGCGGATGGTGCAGCGCAGCGGCAGCTCCCGCATCAGCAGGTTGTTCATCCAGCGGAAGGCAAACTGCAGGTACTCCACCTCGCACTTATGGAAATGAAGGTGCACGTCCTCTGGGGCAGGACAGAGATGGAACAAATTTTGACTGTAACTTCAGTCGATCTTATACAGCTTTCACAATTTTTACTAAACCACATACAGCTCTGTCTTTGCGGACACAAAATTCTTTGTCTTTCTATAAAGTACATGTTTAAAAAGTTTGCGATCAATAATATTTGCAATGATAACCATTGGTGAATAGCGCTAGGGCTTCAGTTCAGAAGCACGGTAAAAAACGGATTAATTGTTGCCGGTGCGCATACTAAAGTCTAGTAGATTTTTAATGCTATGCTAACAGCATTGAAGCATTGTGAAGCTTGTAATGAACATATGCAGTGCAGCATCTGTTAGAACCCCATCTGTTAAGCTGCCACTAGTATGAAAAGTCAGTAATATATCATGGACTACAGTAAAGCTTTCTCTTTTGATACTGGGTCCCACCTATTTAAAATAAAAATGTAATTTAAATCCTTAATTAAAAACGTTTAACTATAGACTAAACAACTGTAGAGTACACGCATCATAATCAGTGTTTCCCCTACTTTTAAATAAATCATGTTTGGATGTGATACGCACATTAGGTCATAACTCGCGTGGTAATGTTTGCTTCCTAGCATTCAGGGTTTTTTTTCAAAACAAAACAATTAAATGTAAACAACCTCTAAATTGAGATCCCAAGTCTTGTACAAATCCACTGATAAAACTGTGTAGGGTGCTGCACAGCCAAATTTGGTTTCACCAGAGGAGCAGTGTTTAATTCTAGTTATATAGGGCTATCATAGCAAACCACAGCTAGCTGGTAGACTAGTGATCAGGGCGTTTGCCCTGCAATCAGGAAGTTGTGGGTCCGATTTCCAAGACCCTCTGAGGTACCCTGAGCAAGGCACCGTCGCCACACGCTGCTCCCCGGGTGCTGTGTTCCTGGCTGCCCACTGCTTCACTTGGTGAATGGGTTAAATGCCGAGGAAGAATTTCATGCTGTTCACACTGTGTTCTCATAAGACAGAATGGTCACGTCACGGTAGGCTTTAATGACAGAAATGATTGGTTCTTAAAGAAATTGTTTTTCAACTACTTTTGAAATATGGTTTTATTGAAATATGGTGTTGCACATATGAACATTGGGTAATAAAAGTGGAGAAGTGGTGAAGCTCACATGGAGTTTTCACTTTGCTATTATAAGAAAAATAACAAGAGCTCCATCTTTTGGATGTTTGCAGATAACTCCCAATAGCATTAGTCAAGCCATAATAATTAAAAGCAGATTACTATTGAACTTTTTGAAAATAACTCCCACCTGTGTATGATGACACTGCAGACACATAACCATATGGTTTACTTCAAAGAGTCTGGGGGAAAAACTATGCCACCATCTAGATTTTTTTTTTTTATATTACAGAAAGCAGTGGCTGCAAACTTTTGAACTATGCAAGTATTGAAGCCATACTGATGTGCTAGTTGACAGCTTTTCGCTTACATTATAA
The DNA here is from genome assembly GCA_037974485.1 of Hemigrammopetersius urotaenia. Lineage (NCBI taxonomy): Eukaryota > Metazoa > Chordata > Actinopteri > Characiformes > Alestidae > Hemigrammopetersius > Hemigrammopetersius urotaenia. The sequence continues at coordinate 14,536,071 of JBBPDC010000017.1, forward strand.
TGGTTTTGGTTTTCAGCAGGCACAAAATAACCTGATTTACCCTCTAAGACGACTTAAAAGCCTTGCCACAACAGCATGACCTGGGGATTTGACTGCATCTTTTTAAATACAGAGAATATTGTTACTGATGTTCTACAAGTTTTTTTCTGTTATTCTAGACCACAAAACCTTAAGCACTCATTTCTACCCACCTAGAATTGAGTTTAATGAGAAAAAGGAAATACTAAACTTACTGATTTCTGAATTACAGGTGCCATCAAATTCCCACCATTCCTTTCCCATCTAATTTAGTTTATGGCCTCTAATAGAGCTCTATATAATTACATTCAATTGGAAATAAAGAGAGAGGTGGAAGACAAAAGGCTCGAAGCCAGGAGCATAGAGAGTAAGGATTTTTAATATATAAAGCTTCCCATTCAGCAGGGGAAGGGAAGAATAAGAATGGCGTTTTGAACGAACCCATATTGACTGCACTCATGATGGATATCACCGAAGTCTGAAAAAGCCCCAAGAGGAGAATAATGGAAAGCATGTCTATCAGAATGATAATGGATACTTTAACAGAGCCAAAGCAATACACACTCCTGATAAAGAAAAGAAAAAAATCAACTACTTAAAATTTCAAGAGGCTTACGCAGGGTTTGCATCACAAGGGATCCCAAACAGTCAGCTGTGTGTCACGTGCATACAGTGAATAAGACTTAACATTTAATCTGAAATTTATATTCTCTTTGAAATTTCATCTTGAACATTGCCTTACTCTCGTGCTTGATATTTCTTTTCCCATCTGAGATGGTGAGTTATTTCCCTTCTCTTCCTTCTCCATTTTCCTCTTTCTCACCATGTTCCTGCTTGCTGTCACACCCTAATCGCAGGACTTTATGAAGGAATTGATTTCTCTGCCCATCTACCAAGTAAAACCCTTTAGGTCCATTTACTGAAAGTGCGGCTGCTCTGCCTCACAGAACCTACTCGGAGATATAATGCTGATGCTAGTAAGTCAGGACTAAGCTAGTAAATTGTCTGTAACATACCAGGAATTGGTTAGCTAGTCTTAGACTTTAGTGTATGCTAAAGGCCTTTTGACTGGTCGTCTGTAATTCAATCACAGTTTGGACCTTTCTGAGTTCAGTGTAGTCACTTTCTTTATACAACCTTGCACCTCTATATTCTCAGAATTCTCAACTACTGCCTCCTTCTACAGGCCCCCAGTCATTTAGTCATTATTTGTTGGGCTGCTTGCGAGTAATGAAGGGCAAAAGGGGAGGAATGAGAAAATCCTGTCCAGCTTTCTTGCTAGCAATAAAATGTGCCATGGCTACAAAGAAGTCCAGACACTGATTACCGAAAAGGTAACCTACATTAATGCAACAAGCTTTTAGTCCACATAATTGCTCACCATTTCTATTGCTCTATTCATCATGAAATGTTCATGCAATTTAGGTAAATAGCATTAGTGCTAGCACAAAATATGTGAGACTCGGTTTTTCAGGCATAGAGAAAGCCTTTAGGGCTAAAGCACAGCAAACTAAACGTCATTTGGCTAATTTGGAATCAAGGAGGATCTCTGAGCTAGCTTATTCCTATTGTATTTAAATACAACACATAAAATCGCAGTTTATTTGATCTATTAGTCAAGTAAATCATGACATATGGTAAAGTGTGTCTGGAACTAAATTGGATAGAGCTCCAAACTGTCAAAAACAGAGATACAGGGTTTAGCTCTGACAATGACATTGTTTCATTGTATCATCAGGCATGAAAATTGGTTTTAAATATGTTTTACAGGCAACAACATTCATGATATTTTAATGCAAGATTACAGGAAAACAAAGCTATGTTTCTAGTGATGTGATAAATTACATTGAATTTCAAGGTAGACTTTAAATAAGGTGTGTATCTGTGATTTCACCTCAGTTGAGTTTAACATTTTCATCTAATCATGTTAAATGTAGTTTCCGCTGTCAAAGTTTATAAGAACTTAATAATAAGGCTAAATATTCATAAAAATGTGCAAGGCCAAAAAATGGGCTTAACTAAATGGGTTTTGTGCAATGGGAGTCATGAAAAGATATGGAAAGTAAAAGCTGATTTCAGATTAGTCCTCACACGCTGAGAAGCTGAAGTTCCAAAAAAGCAACAACCTTTACTAAAAAAAAAGAGAGAACAGTAGGCAGCTGCTTTAATAGTTCCCTTAATTGCAGCTGAAGTGATACATAGAACGGATGTTAATAATATTCTAAGAAATGTTCTTGAACGTCAGGTTCACCCTCTTTGCCCTGTTAAAAGTGCTGGTGGAAAAAAACCCAAAGAATAAAATACAACAAGCCACATTTTTAGGTTAGCCACATTAAAGCAATTCAAGAGAAAAACCTTTTCAAATGTCAGAATGCTTTGTTCAACTCCATCCAATTCATTTTTTTACCTCTCTTGCCCTGTGGTATATCCTGCAAAGAAAAGCAAGCCTGAATGAATTCAATTACAGCTGTTCATCCCTGTTGTTACTGAAGGAGTGAGCAGTGATGCAAATTCTATACATCAGTCGGCAAAAGCATGTGGTCACCTAACCATCACGTCGATGTGAGCTTGTCTGGCATTCCATTCCACACTCATGAGCCTTCATTTAGTGCTGGTGCCTCTTTTGCAGCTTTTTACAGGAAGGCGTTTCACACAATTTTGAAGTGTAAATGTGGAAACTTCACGTCCCTCAATCAAAAGAGCATTTATGAGGTCATGCACTAATGACGGATAAGGCGGCATGACATACCATTCATTCTAAAAGGACATGGGTTGATGTTGCTTCGAGAGGAATCTGGGACAGATTTAGCAGGGTAAATACACTCAACAAAAATATAAACGCAACACCTTTGTTTCTGCTCCGATTTTTCTTGAGATGGACTTAAAGATCTAAA